>VZRH01007894.1:411242-427993 GCA_013397555.1 Urocynchramus pylzowi | reverse complement strand
GTGGGGGTGGATGTGTCCCTTTTTTTTTTTTTTTTTTTTTTTTTTTTTTTTTTTTTTTTTTTTTTTTGTATTTTCAGCCAGGGAATTCAAATTGATTTCTTCTAATATTTACAACATATTCAAATTATCCAAATATTTTAGGCATGAATTGCAATTTGAGTCAAGCAACAAATATCTAGAGATCCCTGATCTACCTCAATCTTCAATATCAGTGTTTCAGTTAGGTTCTGGGAACATTCTGCTAAATTACTGCCACTCCTCTCTTTTCCTCTCCTGTCATGATTTTCCCATCCCAAGAATCTTGATGGTCCTTTCCGTGTAAAGAAGGCCAGGAAGGACTACAGACTATTTCCTAGTGAAAATCCTAGATTGTCAGCAAAGAAATGGATCCTAGAGTCCTGGAAGGATTGTCAGGAGATTGTCTTGCTCATCCAACTGTCTCAAGGCATGAACAACAGCAAACTAGTGAATTCTGAAAGATGTTTGTGTAGCTTGTTCTAACTGCTGAAAAGATTTTCCAAATGTCTAACCTAAATACCCTCTCTACACATCTGCCATGCATACAGACAAAATATTTTTGGAGATCTTAAAACTGTTAACTGTTCACATTCCCTTCGGTCCTTAAATATTCAGTCTTGGATATCTTTTTCAGACTTCTGGATAAACTAAACATATTTTCTATATTTCTCATTATTAAAACTTGCTGTCCTCTGGACTTTGCCAAAGCAACCTCTGTCTTTTCTAAAATCTAAAAAAACATCTAGAAGATTATATTTCTAGTTTATGCTTTCCAGTGTGCTCAACTTCCGAACAATATCACGACCCTGGCTTAGCTTTAGTATAGCTCATGGCTGCTACCTAACTAGAAAATATTTCTTCTATATTTAGGCAGCTGATTAATCCTATTGACACATATCATTTTGTACTTTTCTCTCTTGAATTCCATCTTGGGTTTTTCAGTTAATCGGTTTAATTTGTCAAAATAATTTTCAAATTTAATCTTGTCCTTCAATATACTTGCTGTCTCTTCTAGCTTGGTATTGTTTGCAGATTTAATTGGAACACCCTCATTTGTCAATTTCTTCTTCTAGCCCCAGTCCTGTGGATCATATTCCATATGTCTGAAATCAAAAATTAAACACTAAATATATTTCTAAAATATCTCCTGTGGCAAATTATACTCTTACCACTATATTAATGCATATTAAGGTCAAAGATGAGTAATATAAAGGAACCACTTATGCACTTAAATCATGTTACCACTTTACACGTAGGGCATTTATAAATACTGGATAGTGCTAGAAATTTATTTTACAAATTTATACCAGTATTGCAAGTAAAACTATTAAATTATCTTGTCTATTTATAAATCTTATGAATTACATTAGAGCATTCTAAACAAACAGTTGCAAAAAATTATGTCTTTATCATTGCTGCAAAGTGAGTGGTGTGAGTTTCAGGTATAATTGTCTATTAACTGGTTCTAGGAGAGCATTCGGTATTTACTTTTGTATCATATTCCTCTTAACAGTGGGAGTGCAAAGTGAATACAAAAATGTAAACTCCTTAATTGATGGGAATGACAAAGACATTTTTGAAATAAACAAATTATATTCATCAAGCATCTTGAAAGTATCTAATTTTTCAACTGTTTGTTTATATCATACAGCATCATACGGATACTCCAATTTTATGGTTTAATTTTGTCTTAGTTTTTCCTTTTTTTTTTCCCTAAAAATGGTGTTTATTTCAATTTTAACATGACTTTTGTACACTTCTGAAATTTCCAGTACGTGCACATGTATCATAAATATCTCTAGTGTGATATCTCCTGTCTGAGATTAGCCAAGGTCCCACCCTCACAGAATTTACAGTCATGTTAAACAATGGAGTCATCTGATTTTAAGAAAGGCTTTTTTTCTTCCCCATCAATTAGAGTGTGGTGCTTCTTTAAAGCATAAGGTATCAAAGTACATTCTAATATTATCTAAAGGATCTGTGGGCATTCTCATCCATGTAAATGTCTAATCCCTTTTTCAAATCCTTATAAAATTTTGTCTTCAATGATATCAGCATTGATCCATTCCACAGCATGTTATTCATTTCCTATTTGTCGTATCTCAGGGTAGAACACTTTTGACTGAAGTAGATGATACTTTAGAGCCAAGGAAAATATTCTTCTCTATTTTATCCTACCTATCTTAAAACCTGTTTCTTGAGCCATATCAATTTTTATCCAAAGTACTCTGCTGCTTAAGTGAAGTCTCATGTAAACCAGACACTGAACAACAACCCACTGCTCCAAGAAACAGACTCCCTTTCTTCTGACACCTTACTAGAACAATTCAGGTCCTGGTGTGTGCCTAGTTTGCTGTTCCATTAGAAGAACCTTTACTATAAAATACAATAATGCAGTAATAATGACACTACTGTCCAGAGTATACAACAGTAAGGGATGTTACACAACTTTACAAAAAACTCTCACACTGGAAGAAATAACTGTATGTTTATTATTCTATACATCAGGAAATTGATGCTAATAGAGAAACACATAAATGTTTTTAAACGTAACTGTCCCTAGTTAAAAATGGACAGTTTTTATTTGAAGTCATGGAAACAAGATTGGATAGAGTCATAATGAATGTGCATGAACTTTAATCCAAATCTGTGAACTACCTGCTGAAGGAAACGAAAGAAACTGAGTATATTAAATTCAGCATGATGTCTGAACTGCTGATAAGTGCAATGAACAGCCAGAGTCTACAGGAGGTTATTATCAATGACCTAAGCAAATTAACAGACATCCCCTGGGGGAGGAGACAAAGTAATCAGTTGATTGCCATAGAATCTGTGTGAGTACTCTTTCCATCTTTAGTGAAGGAGGACAAAATTAAGCACAAACTTAGTAGGTCTGATATTTCTGAATATCAGGAAAATGACATTCTGAGTAGCAAAAGGCCCCAATCAGGTCTGTCAAAGTAACTACCCAACACCTCTTTCAGAAATCACCCACAATAAAAAATCCACAAAATGGCAGCATTTGTTATGAGCGTCCAGAAAGGTACTTGGAAGAATAATTTTCCCTGCTGTGTGCTGTTTCCTCTACCCTTCAAATTACTTTAAGCAGTCCAGTCCACCTTTTAGCCCAACATCAACAACAAATCTTGCCATCATTCTATTTATTTCTTACATGTAGAATCCTATATGAAGTTATTTGAGTGCTTCTGAAGTAGGGGTAATTTTTCTTGTATTTTTCCCTTTCAGCAGAAACTTGTTATGGCTACTTTTATTTCCAAATAGTCATGCTCAGTAACAGAATTTACTGTAACTGAAGTTTTGTACACTTGCTTTTCTGAGGTTGCATTCCAAAGACACATTTATCCTATTTCTTTCCACCAGTATCTCTAAAATTCAGAAGTATACCATAACATACTAATTGAATTGACACTCATTTCAAGATTAACTGCCGTGTTTAAAACACTAGCAAAAGTAATGAAAAATTTAATGTAGCTTAAAATTTTGAATAGCTTTCTGTACATGTACATGGTTATAAGCTGCACTGTTCTAAAGAGATTTACAGGAACGGCTTCCAACTATAATAGTATATTTTTAATACAATTTTTTGTGTTTCTAAGCCTTGCATGATTGAATTTTTTCAATTTTCTTTCAAGGAAATGAGATGGACTTCATAGATTCTGGAGAGTTTTTTTCTTTGCAGGTTTTAGTAAGCATATTTGGGGTCAAAATTTTACTGTTGGTCTATAGCAGATAGTTACATTAAGTATGAACATGTAAGCATACAATCATAAATGTCTCTGAACAGAAGGGAATTGATTTATGAGTTGTTTGCTTTTATGTAATCTTCAGAGGTGGAATAGAACACCTGAATTATCAGCAATATGTAGATATTTTTTTTAAAGTTAGATTTTTAAAGAAAAAATTTAAACTTCTAAATAGCACAGTTAGTGTAGATGCATTTGCAACTCATTCTATTCCCTGATAATCCCACCTGCAAATATCTTACCTAAACGTGTTGAAAGGCAATGATTGGCACCAGCAAATGCAATAACATTGCTACCCCAAATGTTCCTTAAACCTGGAATGGAGAAACATAAATTTTCCAATGAACTAGGAGACTGAAGAGATATCTATTTTTTTCACCATTTCATGTACTGAGGTGTTCTCCTGCTAGACTCTACATAGTGCTCTAACTGCAACCCTCATAGTCACATATTAAAAAAAAAAAATGTGGACTACATATCATAGGTGTATGATGTTGGTTTTGCATATTTCTTAGCACTTTTAAAAGTAGCAGTTCAAAAATAAATTCAGCTGGAAACCAGGCTCTGAAACTCAAACACACAAAAACAGGATAAAGGAGAATATTACATCTCTCTTTCAAAATTATAAACTATTGCAACATAGCTCTTATCTTAAATTGTTGTGGTTTACCTGCCTGCCATTGTGATATGGATCGTCCAGAAACACTAGGACTGCTTTCCCAGCATCCTGAGGGCTTCTAAAGACCGCTCAGCAATGGGAAAATAGTGTGAATGGACACTTGCCCATGCTCTCCTATGGCATCTTCTGCAAAAGGTACAATGTTGCCACAGAGTTTTCCAAAATGAGGATCTATGATGAAAATCTTTTACCTTCTGTCACAATCCTATGAAATATGCTAGATAAGAGCTCCTAGAACTGCTTTCTAAAAAGTATTTTATTCTTTCTTCAAGTTATGTCACATCAGAAAACAACAAAGGAAATGGGTAAGTCTTGAAATTACTTGCAATTTTAATAACTTCTTTTATCCTATAGTTGACATTATATTGTACTCTGTATTCTCAGGTATGCTCTGCAAAGAGCTGCTAAGGAATCCCAGATCTTTATTGGCCTCACCTCACGTCATAGGAAATCTGTTTTCATTACTATAAACTAACTAATGAACAAAACCCAAAGTCTCACAAATTCCTCTACACCCCAAAGATGAACAATTATGGAGAGCAACCTGTGGTAAGTACTCATTGTAAGTTATGAAGTAGCATAAAAACTAAGTTGTAAGTGCCAGGGAAAGGAAAAGGGCTAAAATATTCTGGTAATTAAAGGTAGGAGGAGGGAAACCAACAGCAAATAGACAGTAAACTAGGATGTTATTTCAGGTTTTAATTTCTGACATTGATCTATTGCCTTGTCTGGAATAACTTACAGAAACAGAAATCATGAACCAATTTATTTGCAAGAACATAATAGTGGCTTGGGATAATAATTTCAGAAAAAAAAAAAATACAACAGCTATAGGAAAAAATAGGAAAAAATCATAAGCCTGCCCATAGATCTTGAGCTTATTTACAGGATGATGACCTGTATCAAGCAAAACCCAGATCTACTGCTTCCAATCAACTTCTTCAAGGAGGTTTCTTCTTAAGGAGACAGAAACTTCAAAAGAAGTATATTGGTGTTGTAAATTCTTTCTCCTCCCTTGCTGAAGCATTTTCTCACAACTACAATTGGGATATCATCTGCCATGCTACTGTCCATACTTATTCACAACATTTCTGCATGGGATGATCTGTTTTAACAGACTTAAGATCTGACTACAAGTTTTCTGAGTAATGTTTCTAATGATGAGATGTGTGACAGGGAAGTTACAGGACTTTCTCTTTTTCCTCCACAGTTAGATGGTAACTACAGAGCATATATGATTATGACCTCACAGCTGTGATTTCTCTCCCTTTCTACAGATAAGCACGTACAGTCGTCTCTCACTGCATTATAATGATACAAAAATTAACCAAAATGGGAGCAGAATATTTCTTTTTCAGTTTGAGTCATCATCTTGGTGATATTTTTCTTAAACACAGACTGAAATTAGATTCTAAGATCTTAGTGTAGCCATGCATCTGTTCTTTAAATTTTCACATCTCTTGCTACTTTCCTGAACAAGATTTCAATTCTATTTCCCCCATTAATCAACTGAAGTTATTAAGTTAATTTCCTTCCATATATTTCAGAATATATCATAGTATAAAATACAAGTTATATATAGCAAATGGATTTTAAAATATTTCTGAAGTACACAAGCTGTTTTTAAATGGAAATATTGATTTGCGTCTATTTTATGTAGCATACAAATACCAAGGCACTTATTTCTTATTGTTTCTTTGGCCTTTTTTTGCTGCTGAGAATAAAAGGTAGAGGCTTTACAACAAGCCTGAATCACCAGATGCAGAAGCCAGCCTTAATACGACTGCTTCTACAACTCAAGTAAAATGCTATTGACAGTGGCAGCCTATATTATTTACCTAGGATGGCTTGGGGAAGAAGTAACCTTTTATCTGCCAAAGTAAAGGATCTATATTGCATTGAGTTCCTCAGCCTTAGTATTTCCACAGCTACATACTCCAGTGGTTAGGCATCATTTATTTTTGTGTGTCTGAAATGAGAAATCAAAAGTTCACTAGAGCAGAGTGGAGAGTGGGAGTAATCAGATCTGCAGCCTGGTGATTAAGGTGCTCACATGGGAGGTAAGGAGGAGAGGCTGGTTCCAGACCCAGCTCTACTGTCTCTGACTCTGGCCAGTACACACCTGGAACTCCTTGACACTGAGAGAAACTGGCCAGATATATGCTATATTTATACTACTAAATGCTTTCAATCTTATTCAAATCACCTTGGCCACTTTTATTTCTCCAGATGGTGCCTTGGGTTGTCTTGGGTCATGCCTTCGTCAAGATTTTATCAGAACAGATGACAGACAACAGCAACCAGAAATATTTTCTGACACTCTCTGATTTATTGATATTAATTAAGATGTAGTATTTAAATATTTAATCTAATGATTGTTTCAGGTAAAATTAATAAAATATTCATTTAATTAAATCATAGCCATACAACTGTTACAGATTCTATTACAAAGAGTAAGCAGGCAAGTACATGCTTAAATAAAATACTACATAGACAAGAAAGAAAATTATGATTACATTAAGGTTTCAATTAAGATTACATTAGATTCAAAATATTTCATCATCTAAAGTACTATAACTGGTAATCAAAACAAGTTATGACACTAAAAGAGATTATTACAACATAGCCTCACCTTGGGAAATTTAAAGAGGCGCTTTACCTCTTTCAGTTTATGAATCTCATGAGGTTTAACAAAAGTGCAAGGTGCAGCAGGTGGGTCGTGGCAACCCCTGGTATCAATACAGGATGAGGGATGAAGGGTTTGAGAGCAGCTGTACTTAGAAGGACTTTGGGGTGCTGGTGGATGAGAGGCTGGACACAACCCAGCAATGTGCACTTCTAGCTGGGAAAGCCAAAAGTGTCCTGGGCTGCAAGGCCAGCAGGGCAAGGGAGGGGATTCTGCCACTCTGCTCTCTTCTGGTGAGACATCACCTGGAACACTGCATCCGGCTTTGGGATCCTCAGCACAGGAAGGACATGGACCTGTTGGAGTGAGCCCCGAGGAGGGACATCAAGTTGAATAGAGGGATAGAGCATTTCTCCTACCAGGGAAGGCTGAGAGAATGGAGATTGTTCAGTCTGGAAAAGGAAAGTCTGTGGGGTGATCGTGGCCTTCCAGTACCTGAAGGGAACCTAAAAGACCAGCTGCAGAAGGACTTCTTACAAGGGCATATAGTGAAAGGACAAGGAGGAATGGCTTCAATTTAAAAGATAGATTTCTATTAGATGTTAGGAAGAAATTCTTAACTGTGGGAGTTGTGATGCAACACAGAGAAATTGTGGGTGCCTCATCCCTGAAGTGTTCAATGCCAGGTTGGATGGAGGTTAGTGCAGCTTGGTCTAGTGGGAGGTGTCCCTGACCATGGCAGATGGGTTGAATCTAAACGATAGTTATGGTCCCTTCCAACCCAAATCATTATGTGATTCTATGAGTTTATGTCGCAGACACCATTATAACTAATGCAGCCTGCTGACTTAGGCAAACACAAGCAAAATTATCTACAGATTGCCAGCATCACTTCTTTTTCTGAGTTTCAGCATTCTAGTTTGCTCAAGGCAGCAATTGAATCTCTTTTTTTTTTTTGGAAGAAGCCGATCTGCCCTATGTCATATTAGAGTACTTTTGTTTGCTTATTTTCCTTCCATTCACACAGGTACACAGATTATTATCTCACCCCGAACTCAAAGGTGACTGTTAATTTTATATGATAGAAATAATTTAAAACACACTATGCTTTATGTATAATGAGCTAGTGACATTGTAGTGATTGACACTTAGTGTTCATCTTGCAATACTGGATGGCCCACATCTATACCCTAACATATCCTGCACGGAAAGAGAACAATCAGTGTAACTGAAGATTCAATCAGAAAACGAGTTAGTTTTCAGGATCTTTAACTCCCAAAGTTATTGTTTACTAGATTTTGAAGGCTTAAAATATAGGTGATTTCTTCCATCAGGGTTTGGATGGGCAAAACACCTGATTTAAGTATTTCACTTGCTGTACCAACCCAACTTTAGAGAAGAAAGAGTAGATAGGTGCAGCTGGCTTTGCAACAGGGAAAAAATGGAGAAAGGAAAATCCAACAACTTTCATCACTGCTATTTTACAGGGATTATTCTTGGTTATTTCTGCTTCACTAATAATAGTCTTCCATGAATTTGTGACAAATTAGACTAGTTGAAATAATAAATTAGAAACAAGTCATCCTCTTAATATATTACCTAGATTTGTAATAATAAGAATCATCACCTTGTGATACCACTGCAAAATATCTCTCTGCTCAGAGTTCACTGCTGATTCTTTCTTTCTTGTATATCAGTTGGCTACCTCCTATACCTATATAGGTGAATATATACCATATACCTATACTAAATTCTATAGAAGTGTCCTTTTTTTGGTGGTTTTTTTTTTTTTTTTTGGTTGGGTTTTTTTGTGTATTTGATTGTGGTTTTTTTTTCTCTTTGTTTTTCTTCCCAGTTTTTGGCACTTTTTTATTACCATGCTATGTAGTACAAAGTCATAAATCTCAACAAATTGATTAAGTTTGATCAGTTTCTTTTATAACCTATAAGTCTGTAGTCAAAGAAGAAAATTCATCTGGAAACAATTTTTTAACATAACATTAAAAGTCCAAAAGTAATTACATTTTTGTAATTTTTTTAAGGCGTTCTAGAATCAGATTTTTCTTTTACTGTTCTGCATGGAATATCTATCAGACAGCCAGGATAACTGACCTTTCTTTATCTTTTCCTTTTAAAGTGCTCTTAAATTTCTCACAAATTTTGTTTTATGATCACTGAATCTAACACTTCAGTAGTCCCTGTGGGAATGTTTACCTTATAATTTTGTAATCTTGACCAATCTCAGATGCATCTATATTTTATATTCTGTTCCCAGAAGACAGGATACCATTCTATTTTATCTTTCCAATACTCCAATTGGCTTTGAAAATACAGAATTACTGATGATGATTGCTAAATAAGTTTCTTAATTATTAAAGAAAATTTAATGGCAGCAGCTTTCATGTTTCTAGATTATCAGATGTGTCCTTTCTAGCTTTTCCTTCTGTAAAAGAAAGGCTTCGTTTGACTGATTTTCTGTTTTTCTGAATTCCATATTTAGAGAATAAAAAGCAAAACCATGAAGGGATTATGTAGACAGTACTGCAAAGACCATTTTTCTTGTTTAACTACATTTGCTATTCTACAAATCATTCCTGTAGCCATGTAGCTTTCTTTTTTTTTTTTTCCTTCTAGAATCAAATATTTGTAAGGCAGCTTTTCTTTTTCACAATTTCATTTTTTTACTTAGCATACTGTTACAGGTTTCAAGAGCATTACCTTTTGAGTTCAGGGCCTTTAGTTGCAGCAGTGTTTATAGTAAAAACTGAATTAGTAATTTCACAACTCACACTTACTTTTAATGTGAAAAACATTAAAAGTAAATTACTCTACTTGTATTGAAAATTGATAGTTATATGATGCACAGATAACCTTCTCCTTATTCAGATCAGCTTGAGAAATATGACAACCTTTTTTTGTTAAATATTGTAATTTCCAATAGATTTATGCCTGAAACTTATCCACATACTCCCCAATAAGAGATTATTAAAAAAAAAAAAAAATCACTTTTTGGGAGAAATATTGCAATGTAGTTATCTTTGCCCACTTGAAATTTCTCCTTCAAATTTTTTCATTTTTGTAGTACAAAAAAATGCTTACACACAAGTATACACATGCTTCTTAGAGGCTTTATATACAGCTGCATTTTAGTGTTGTCAAAAGGGATACTCTGTGCAATGTACAATAAAGATAAGGTTTTAATCACTGTTACTAATAAATATATTTAATGTTTAAAATGGTGATGTAACATACATCACTATAAATATTTGTGCAATAAATCACCTAGATATATATGCAATAAATCAAAATTTCACCCGCTACCTCAAACACACACAAAGGAGCAATCTAATCAAGGGTTTTTGTAACTGTGCTTTCAAGTCCTTCAGAATGGAGAACAGATGAAAAATTTTAAGTTACATGAAAAGAGTGTTTAAATTTCTTTATTTTCTAAAGATAATATATTGTTCTTTGCATTCAATATGCCCCACAGGTATAAAATGTTTCTGATTTTAAAACTAAAACAGAAAACTCAAATTTTACAGAATTCTATAATTTCCATTTAATGAACTTAGTCTTTTCATACATCTTGATCTAGACCTGGTTATCATTCTATGATTTGATCACAGATGTAACACCTTCATAGTAGTAGTATGTGTGTGATAAAACTACTAGTTCTATGAAGAGGTAGTTCTCATTAACTAAATCAAAGAACTTGAAAAATGTTATTATAAAAACGTGACATAACATATAAATAAGGAAAAAAGTAAGGCAGTGAGGAAAATAGTGAAAGTAAGCTTGAAAACTAATTGGAAATCTTTATAAAAAATGAAAAGTGGCACAAGGAAGTATATTAAAGCTAAACTTTGGTAGGATTATATTTATATTCATTATTCAATTCTGTGTTCTTCTTTTGTTTGATCACTTAACTGAGTACAAAAAGCTACAGATCTCGGCTTGGTTTGGTCCATTTAACTATGGCAACATGTGCTAGACCAAGATTTAAAGAACCTCTTACAGATTACTACAAGTGAGACCGTTTCTTGGCAAGTGGGTCAGAATTTCAAAATATGAGAGGTTCAGTAAATACTGTTCAAATTAAAGGAACATACTCTTCATTAGTTCTGCTAATTTCTTGACCTGAATATTTTTATAACCATACATTTTTTATAGAACCCATTAGTTAGGTCTGGGTTGTATCATTGTTCAGAAATCATATACAATTTTTAATCAAGCAATGACTTATATTCCTCATTTTTTTTCCAAAGATTTATTTAAAAATATATTTCAAGACACAATGTTCACCTTTCCCCCCCTCCTTTTAAACTATAAAAAGATTTACAGGGAGACTGTTCTGGTTTGAAAGCAAAACCAGTGAGAGGTTTCAAGTCAGAAATACAATTTATTAGGAAAAGGGAAAAGAAAACTAAAATACATGCAATACTACAAAAGAAGAACTATTGACAAAGTCAGAATACAACTTGACCCCCTGTTGGTCAGGATGCTGCTAGCAGTCTAGTTGGATTAGTGGTTGTAGTCTTCTTGGAGTGGTAGATGTGGTTCTGTTGAAGCAGTGATCTTGTAGAAAATGGTGTAGTCTTCCTCTGATGATCTAGTGGAGAAGACAGCTGTTCCTCTGGGGATCTAGTGGAAGGACTGAACTGCTGTCCCAGAATCTCAGATTATATCCAGTTAGGAATGCTTTGCTCCTNCTGGGGATCTAGTGGAAGGACTGAACTGCTGTCCCAGAATCTCAGATTATATCCAGTTAGGAATGCTTGGCTCCTCCCTCTGGGCAGACCATCTCCCAATGGGATGCTGTGATTTTTATCAGCCATGCAGTGACAGTCAATGGCCCATTAACAGCAGATGTCTCCCCGGAGGGAGGATGGGTTTGTGGAAGAGATAAAGAAAACTGCCCAATTAACAGAAGAGAACTGCCACACCTTTAACAGATGGCAAATAGAATACACGTTGCCTTACAATCCAGGACAGAGACAAAAAAATGACAAGAGAATGCCTATTCCTATGACAGAGTAATGAAAGCACTTCATTTTCCAAAGTAGAGAAAGGAAATATATGTGCAATTTATGAGAACTTGAGTAGAACTTGTATATGAAGCTTAACATGTTATTTGCCTCACTTTAAATACAAAGCAATGTAAACTGCATTTGGTAAGCCAGAGGTTTGAAAGAAAACTGACAAGTAATAAAAATCAATGCAAGTGCTTGGGCTTCATGAAAACTAGTTATAGTTAAAGTCAAATCTTGGAAGGCAGCAAGTACCCTTCTAGAGCAATGAACACTAACATGACATATAAACATGCACAAATTCACAGACTTCTGTGTTCCTGTGCTTACTGGGTTTGAGCATTTTGCAGAGGCTCTTCAGCACCCTGCTGAAGTGCAGCCTTGGTAGCAGTCCTGCAGCTGTCAAATGCAGGAGTTAGATGACGCCTGCTATTCTGTGCTAAATGCCATGAGAACATATGCTAATATTTACAGTTTAGTCCTTTTTTTAAACTCCTTTCTTAAAACTATTGCAGGAACGAAAGGTTGAAAAAAAAAAAAAAAAGGGAGAAAATTAATTCAGAATTACTGTAAAAATTGTAGCTTTCTCCTTAAAAATGAAAAAAGAGCAGAGTTACTTTTTTACTTTTCCCTTCCCTAAAAAGTAGTGTTACAGGCCAGTATTCATTAAATGCACAAATGAATCCTAAAACTAGAATTTGTTCTCAAAGACAAGCACAAGATGCTTTTTATCCAAAAACATGAGGCAAATGGAGCTCTGGTAGACTGATGGAGTCTCAGCAAAGGAGTAGATGTGTGCAGTTCTTTCATTTGTCTCACTTGATAGTGTGCTGTAGAGCTATAATCAAGCTTTTCATCCAATTTGAGTCAACCAGGATCATAGAATCACAGAATGATCTGGGTTGGAAAGGGCCTCAAAGATAATCTAGTTCTAACACCCCTGCCATGGGCAGGGACATCTTCCACTAGACCAAGTTGCTCACATTTCTGTCCAACTGTATATGGGAGGAAAAGAGACCACCAAGGTAATAATCTGTGAACAGAATGAGAAACACTTGAGAAGGTGATAACTTAGGATAGAAAAATGGATACATCATAATCCCCAGTCCTAATGGGGTCCAAAAGCTCATGACAATGTACAAGCTCAATTAAGTTAAGGGCATCAGAGGAATGAGACCAGAGGAAAAGAGTAAGAACAATGGTATCCTGAGTATTTAGGAACACTGGGATAAAACCAATTGAGATTCCTAGTGATTATTCAGAAATGTAGGGGGAGAATAGAGATGTCAGACTTGAAAATACTCTTATAAAATGATGAATGTCTAGAGGAAGGAGGTTTTCAGTGGTGATGAATTAAATCAAGAGAAAGGTTTCAGGTCATCTGCAGAAACACAGACTAGAACATCAAGCCAGAAATAAGTGTTAGAATGTGTCATAAAGGCATTTTGAGATGGAGTAGATGAAATGGAAAATTAAGCAGTATGGTCTGAGTACAAACAGGAAAAAAAAAAAAAAAAGCTTTTATTTAATCCATCATTTAGAAATGGAAGGAGTGTGCATTGTTGGTTGTGGAGCAAAGGGGTTGGTAGTCACATGTGAGACAGGAGAAATATCTTGAAATTATTGACTGCCGATGCCTCTCTGTTTATAAAATTGTAAAATTAGTTGCCTGTTCTTATATGCTCAGTCATACAGTCTGAAGTTCTAACCACTTTCCTACATTTTGAACACTTTATTGCCAATATTACAGAATACTATAATGCAAGCACAGTGCAGTCCAGATTTTTTAAATGAAAGAGTAATAGTCATATTCTGTTGTATTTTATTTTCAGTCAATTTTTTTTCTTTTTAGCTTGAGTATTCCTTGAAGATTATTTTAAACTGGAATGACAATGTGGCATACAACTTCTTGATCGTCCTGTAGTGGTGATGCTTGCTTTAGTTGAATTTATCAGCTGAGCATATTTTCTCAGCTTTCCCTCAAAGAAACAAAGATGTCTATGATCTACAGATAATTGACTGAATGAGCTGATGAAATCTTACTATTGGTTTACTTAAACATTAACTTTCAAATGTGATTTTTTAAACAAAGCTTCAAAATACATATGATGTTACCCAATATTTTAAAGGCAAAAATTCTAGGCATAGCCATCATCATGAGTGACATAATGCTCTCTATGAAGGACTCCAGATCCTGACCACTCAGTGCAGCAAGCTCCACCACTAACATTAGCATTAAACCACTGATTCCATGACCTAGAGGAGAAAGGGTGTTTCACCAGAAAACATGCTAGAACACCAGGAAATGTGCTAGAAACTAGGAAGTGAGTTACAATTTTAATTGTGTTATTGCTGTTGTGATGACTTTTTCTGAACATAAGCACTCTACATGCATTATTATTAATCTTTTCTTTTTCCCTGCAATAATTGTATCTAGACTATTAAGATTTTTCTAACAATAAACTGTTGGCTTAAGTTGTATATCTATAAAATGTTCCTACTGTTTTGCCTCTAAAAAGTACTTTGAATGCAGCCACAATACCTTTGCAATGAAGTTTATAAATTTCATATGGGAAAAGAACTCTCTTAAATTCTTCATGTTTACTGGAGGACTATACAGTAATATACATATATTCATGGAATATTGGCATTGTTTTATTAGAGGGTATAGGAATAAATAAAGTATGTAAAGCTGTAATTGACCACTTGTCTTATGCATAAGACTTCCTGGAGAATTTGAAAGGTTGAGATGTGAATTTGTGTCTACTTGCATTTTCCCTGTACCCTTCCTTCCTCGCAAAAAGCTGCAGTTCTAGATTATTATATGATATTGATGTAGTCATCTGCATAACTATTCCAATGGAGTTTCTGGATATGTTTTATTTTGTATTTGGTTGTCAAATCACATAATCACATTTTTTTATACACTTCTAATACAAAACCAAAAACTAACAAAATTATAAACAAAGGTCAGTTAATTAATGTTTCACTCAGCTCTAGTTACACTTTTTTTATCCTAATTTTGAGGTTATTTATCAAGCTCACATGCTCAATAGATATCTTTTATCATGTATTTTCAGTGCCATGCTTCTTCTTATGGTCAAGAGCCTCTGTAGACAACTTCAAATATTTTTATAAAACACTTGGTACTCTTAGTATTTTTCATTTTTGATCTTTTGGATTATTAGGATGTTTGCCAATCTGATTAACACCTTTTTTGAAATATGTTCTAGTTATAAAGCTAAATAAACCAACATAAACAAATTTTCCAAAGAAACAGAGAGAAAGGTGTGAGGTAATATTTGCATTCCAAAGTTTCTTGATCTTACCAGACGAATAGCATCCCACACAGAAAAAAAGAAAATGGGCACAATAGTTTACAACTTGCCATGAAAGTTATTTATTTTAGTGAAAAACAAGGCCAAAAAGGAATGCAGCATTATGTTAATATCTGTCCATAGAGACATAAAAGAGGGAGAGGATAAATTGAGGCCAATCACATGGTAAAGGTAGCATTTCTGAATGTATGACCATTGCTTTCAGAAGAGGAATACTGGATGCTTTTCAAATTCACCACAATTTAAAAACAGAAAAATACAATAAGCAATCCATCTTTACCTTGATTTTATTATATCAATATGATATGAATTAGCATAAATCTTTAATAAGGGAGCTACCAGAGTAAAACTTATAGCTTGTAGTATAGGGACCTGCTAGCCCAGGGAGAGAATGAGCAATGTGTTGTGTCTGGGAAGCAGTATGGGATTAGTCTAAAGTGTCACACTTTCATTTTTATTCACCATTTAGGAGACAGAGCAGCACATCTTGCATCCTGAACCTGTAGGTAATAGAATGCACTTCTACATATGCATAAGAAGTGTTTATATAAATACATATATATATATATATATATATATATATGGCTTTTTCCAGCATGAAAGTTCCTCTTCCTTTAAGGCTGCTCAAAGTGGAGTTTTTCTTATTTGGCTTGAATCTTCATGGGTATTTAATATAGCAGGTTAACAGAGCCTCTTCAGCTGGGCAAATAAAAGATAAAAACCCTCAGAGAACTGCAAACAATATTCGACAATACTTCCTGAGGAAAATATGCATTCTCTGGTGTTCTTTTCCTGCCTGCTGTATTCCAGGTGTCTGTACCAGTCTACAAATATTATGTGACTTAGTGAAAAAGAAAAAAAAAAGGTCATTTACAGTGATTAATGTTAGCCACACAAAACAAGAGCAATCAGCTTGCCATTTTACATAACACACATAGCACACAGCTCTATCTCACAAACACACTGCAGCTGTCCTCTAGGTTAGTTAAGGCTGATTTAGATATGCAGTTAAGCAGTAATCTCTAATTCCTCTCATATATTTTGATTTAATCCCTGATCACATATGGATATTATTTTTTTCAAAATGTATTTTTGCAGTCTTAAACAGAGACCATACTTTGGGTTTATTTTCTTTTGCACTGAGATGATATATTTGGGTGCCACAATCACAGCTGCTAGAAGTCACAAAAATATCTGTGTCTCTAATCACCACTTTCTTTTTTTTTTTTTTTTTTTTTTTTTTTTCCTTTTTTTTTTTTTTTTTTTTTTTTTTATTTTTTTTTTTTTTTTTTTTTTTTT
>VZRH01007894.1:380060-411223 GCA_013397555.1 Urocynchramus pylzowi | reverse complement strand
TTTCTCGAAATTAATTTTTTTTTTTTTTTTTTCTCCTGTGTTGCATATTTCCTACCCAGGCTCGTACAAGTTCAGCAAAGAAAGCTGAGTTAGGGAGAAGTATTCAGGACTGCCAAGAAACATGAATGTCACCAAAAGCCTGTTGGGGATGACATTCTTTAGATAAATAATCATGGAAAAAAACTCTGTTTTCATCTTGCCTCCCTAACAAGAACATGCAGAACATTACATAATTTACTGTTCTCGTGTTTGCAGGTGATATTCTCTAAGTGGGCTATGGTAGAAGCTACAACCACATGTGAGTTATTTTTATTATGTTTTGGATACATACAGCATTTTTCTTCTGTATTATATATAAAGGTATTATGAAAATGGAATAAAATAACTATTTCAGCACATCATAACATAATAAATTAACACGTTAATTTATTTTAGACTACTGATTTGTTTACATTTACAGTTTGCATTCATGAAACCTGATTCTTTTGGAGTGTTTTTATACAGCTATGTTGATTTTATATATCTACATATGTCATATAAATAAGCAGCTACATCTCTTGATCTGTACTGCTACTAAAATATCATAATGAAGACAGTAGTTCTGTAAGATATTGAAGTAGAGATTACTAACTTGAATATTTAATGAAATGTGAAGTATCAATATTGTTCCCTAAGTAGCAAATATAAAGTAGTGACGTTGATGCACTCTTTATATTCTGTTAAATGATCAGGACTGAGTATTTATATTTAAGGAATATTCAAGATAATATAAAGACAGATTTTTTTTTTGTTTAATTTTGTCAGGCAGTGGTATCACCTGGAGTTTGTATCACATTAATCCCACACGTGTTTCTTTTATCCAAGCATGCTATAAAAAAGAAAAATATTACCATGAAACACGAGTAATGTTAGGTTAGGAAGGACATGGACCTGCTGGAGTGAGTCCAGAGGAAAACCACAAAGATGATCAGAGGGCTGGAGCACTTCTCCTATTAAGAGAGAGCTGGGGTCATTCAGCCAGGAGAAGAGTCACAGTAGTTATTGATTCATTCATTCTGCATATTATACACAAACTAGTCCAAGCACGTATCATGAAAAATTTTTTTAAATATATTTTTACTTTTAAAAAATTATCCAGAAACACATAAATTGCTTCAATTTCTTCTTTATTCCATTTATCAAAACAGTAATTCACATTCTTTCATTCCTTTGTCAAGAGATGGTCACTACTACATATCTATGATGAGCTTGCCTGGAATAAGTACTAAAGTCTTCTGAAACATTTACAAGACTAAAAACATATAAGTGTTTTTTACAAGAAACACTTAATTAATAAATGGTTTTTTTACGTTTACAAGAGTAAAACATATAAGTGGACACATGCATTGAATCTACATATTTTGCTGTATTTAGAATTTACCTATTACTTGAAAACTTAATCCAAAAATTACACTGAAGAAACTTGTTCTCTTGACCACATTTCACCTTGTGTCACATATTTTAAAATTATTATTTCTTCCTGATTATTATCATTATCATTGTCATTATTATTATTTCTTCTGACCGAATGTAAAAAGTTCAAAGTCTTATGTTCCCAGATTTAATCTATGCCTATAGAAATTAAATCTGAATCTGTGTTATCAAAGGTTATTTGTACATTTCTAACTTGATTGTGGTGTGCCTTTTCAAGCTAATGTTTTCCTGTGAAATATTAGGTAAGAAACTGTGGCATTGACTTCAGTATGTGTTGAAAAAGACAATAAAATACTTAGAAGATAAAGAACCCTGACTGGAATGTTTTCATTATAGTTTCTTTCTAGATTTCTATCTAGATAAGTGTTTCAGATATATGTCACACTTTTCTTTACAGTTCAGGTACAGTTCTGCAAGCAGAATAAAACAGCTTCATATTTCAGTTCATTATTTAAGTCAAACCCCACGGTAACTCTACAAAGTAGGTTTCAATTTATTTTATTCAGTTGATTTCACCTGTCTGGGGAATTCTCTTTGGAATTTAAAACAAGCCCAGAGGGCTGTCTTACTGAAAGATAATAACAAAAAGAGAAAAAGCAGAAAGTTCATGTGCTGAGCAACAGCCATGATTTACCCTCTCAGCATATAACAATATAGTAAAGGAATACCATAAACTGTTTCCAAGTAGCAGCAGAGATTTGATAAAATTTTAGAGAAATATGATATTACTATTTTATACTTCTTAAGTTGCTAACATTTTTTATGGCCTAATTCTTTTTGACAAATGCAAGGCAGAAACTCTCCATTAAATGGGAGAGTAGGCAGAGGCGCTATTTTAACAGTTAAAAGAGTTCTCTGATCTCACAGGATGTTAAAACCATGTCCTAAGAGAAATTTCCTTGACTTATCTATCTTTTCTGGCCACTTTACCATCTCACAGAGACCTCTGGCAACTGCAGCAACTGATGCATGAAAAGCTCATACTCAAAATGTCTTTAGTACATTTTGTTTTCTTGGCTTATAATTTTCCTCAAAGCAAAGAGAAGCAGCAAGACAAGGAAGCTCTAGTTCTATAAATCTGTGTGTTGTAGAATAACCAGGTTTCCTGGACCCCCATTTAAAAGCATCTAACATAATGGTCCTAGAGCTTCATTTACTCATTCTGTTTTGAAAAGTAATAGAAAGTTCTGAAAGCATTACCATGAAAAACCAAAGCACCATGAAAAACATATCACATCATCTTCACATCAATACTTGTAGCACTGATGTTTCTTCATACACATATTCCAAGAAAGAATATTCATTTTCTGATTTTTTTTTTTCCAGAAAATCTGGATGTAGTACAGCTTCTCATTTTAATTCAGTATAAATATAATAAAAAGATTTCTGCTCTTATATTTGTTAAACATCTTTATTAACATTAGTGTCACAGGCCATCCATACAGGTATAGTCACAATTATTTGTATAGGCAAGCAAGCAAAGCTATTTTTTTATTATTTTTAAATTTCTTTTTGCTTAATCTTCTGGACAGCATATCAATGATACCTGATTCTTTATGGAACTTATAATTAAAGGTATGATGGGAGTTTAGATAGCAACAGCTTAAATAGGAAAATTAATTTAGTTGCAACTGTTTTTTCTCAAAACCAAGAAAACAACCAGAGTGTTTGAATTACTAAATCAATAAAAGAAAATAATAACAGAAGTTCATAATGTTTTGTGTGTGAAGAGAACAAAATTTGCTACTTGTTTAAAAAAAAAATAAATTTGCTCAGATTGAGATTCTCAACATTTCTAATTCTTATCAGGACTGCTGCCCAAAACATGTTTTTGAACAGAATTTATGGTAATTTATTTCCGTAGTGTTTTGTGAGCAGGAAAGTATATTTTAGGGATTGATAAGAACTAATTAATTTAAATATTATTGGCAATAGCAAGTAACTAAATGATACATAATTATGTTCTTTTCTACCTATTCATTCTAATATATCTGGATTTTTATTTTAAAAAAAGGAGCAAAAACCCAGTAGATGTAATGAACACTGAATCATGAGTGTTTTCACATGTAGTCTTTGAAGCTCACTAACAGAACTGTGACAGTAGAATTACAGCAATGATTTATTGAAACCAAAAAGCTGGGTTTTTACCAGTAACCAATGGTCTCTTCAATAAAATTAACAAAGTTTTACAGAGCCAAAAGATGGGAAAAATTTCAGGGGGACACCAAAATGTGTCAAAAAGTGAAACAATAAAAATACTTTTATCTGTCAAGTCTCATTAGGAAGGACGATATTTGCTCTACTGTTTTGCATATGATATGTCATTGGTATCAGGTGTTGTCAGCAATCTTAAAATGATATTAGGAGGTAAATTCTTTCTATACAAAAAACCCCTAACCTGGTTCTTGTAGACAGAAGCTTTTTCATTTTGTTCTCTGTGAGTGAGAGGTTTGCAAGGGTTTTTAACCTTTGAGTGAAATCTCTTGGATATTGCATTCAGCTTGTAATGAGTCAAAGAAGATACCAGAAATGGGACCAGGGAAAAAAGACAGGAAAGCAAGCAAGAAAGAAAAAGAAAATATAGAGAAAAGAAAGATAAAAATGAACCCCCAAAGTTCAGTATGGAACAGACAGGGATTAACAGTGTATTACACTGAAATTATTTTGAATATATGTGACAATAGGAAATAGGATTGCTTCCTGTTACCTTAGCCCCTCAGAGGCCCCTCAGAGGTCTGAGAGTCTCACTGTCCAAGAAATGATGACCCCAGGTAGATGAGGTATAAAGACATAATTGGATAAATAAGAGCTTACAGTGGTAAATTTCTTATTTCCTTAAGATTCTTGTACAAAAAAGGAAATTCAGAGCTGTAACATTTCTAAAGTGATATTTTTTTAAGGACCACACTCTAAATATGCCATTATGTTATTACTGCCAGCATTTGACTCAACAACATGTGCACATTTCTCAGACTAGACGTTTTTTCTGGTTTCTTTGGCATCTGAGTATGTTTATAAAGAAATGATAAGAGATTATGAACTTTTTAATGGAACAGAAAAATACTTAAGTTGAAATTTTGCTCATCAAACTCGTTTTTACTCCAAACGTGCTCATATTTCTGGTAAACACAGGAAAAAAAATCTGTTTATAACCAAACATTTAATATTTCTTGAGGTTTTTAAGAAATAAATAATGAAAAAAACTCTTGGGACATTGAACATAATGGAAAATATGTAATTTTGTTTGGAACACATTAAATAAGTGGGGTATTTTTTAATCAATACTTAAAATTATTCGTATATTTTTTGGTTTAGTAATGTGGAGAATGAACAATGTCAGGCAACAGAGCCACTTTTTTACACGGGAGGCTAATCTAAAGGTCACCACTTATGGAAAAGAACTTGTGAAGGTCAAATTCAGTATGAGAGAAGAGTCCAAATAAAATGAACCTTAGGCAAATATAAATACTTCCTTGGACATTTATTACAGAATGTTAATAAAATGAGAAGCCAAATACTGAGCAACCTTTGAGGTTAGACTTTAACGGGCATAAGGACTTCACTGCTCTCAAAAAATTTCTGAGGACCTCGTCTTGAATATAACCAAAGTTTTGCTATTTGATTTAAATTTATAAGGGAATTCAGAATTGACTGAAGTGTCCTAAATGGTGATCTCAACCATTCTCCATTAAGTAGCAGAGTTCACACTCACCAATTCTGTCTTGGGGGAGTTTCTAGTTCCAATATTATTTGTAATAATTTATTAGAAATAGGACACCAGTTTTACACATGTATCACTTAAGCTTAGTGGGAGGAAGAAGAGAGACGTTAGAGATTGACCAAAAAAAAGGTGGGATCCTGAAACGCATGCTTAATTTTTGCTACTAAGAATATATCATTCTCCATAAAGTAGCTATTTTTTATGGCATTTTTTCCATAGATTTATCTCATTTATAGAGAAAACAGTCCACCATAATACTTGTATAAATCATAAGTGTTGCTGGGATTGCTAAATGACTCTAAGGCCAGATGTAATTGCTAATTAAGTATTTTGCAAACACTGAAGTCTCTGGAAAAATTCACTCAAGGGGCTGATTTCACAAACTCCAAAGCATCCAGTATTTCCTGTAACACAGGCAGCTAACTGCCTAGGATTAGTCCATGTGCTTTGCAGCAATCACCAAGAAGACATTTCAAGTGACACAGATTTATTTAAATAATTTTGTGTCTGATTTTCAGGTACTTCATGTCAGTTTCAAAATGGCTGTCAGTACTTCAGGCATTTACATTAAATTTCAGTACAAGAAGGTACCTAAGAGTTTATTTTCTTTTGTGAATATTTTTGTATGCACACCACTTTTTCACTGTTTATTGTAATTATTCTTCTAAAAAAATAGGTCTTTCATGCACAGAAAAAGCTGATTTGTCAGAATTTAACTTGCTGACAATGACCTGTTGTTTATTACCTTCTTCTAATAATGCTCATATCTCTGTTCTTGTTTTTAACAACTATCATTGGCCAAGATAAGATCCCTGAAAGTTTAATCCCGTTCTTATGTACCTGAGACTGCCTTTATAAAGTCTACCTATAAGTGATTTCTTCTTCATTAGAATGAACTCTTTCATAAAACTAATTTACAGTGGTAAATTGAGATTATACCTTATGGTCACTATTTGGATGTAATATTTACCATAAAGGCATCAAAATAATTTAATAGATTTTTTTCCTGGGAATCAAATCTCTGTTCAAAACCAGTGAAATCTTGCAGTATGTTACTCTCCTGTCTGTATTGCATTGCAGTAGTAATACTGTAGTAGCAGAGTGCTTAAACTCCCTACTCCACTCTGTTGTGATTCAGGGCACCTTGGAAATCAGTGCCTGTACATGCAAGGCATGGTAGATTTTCATAGGCATGCAAGGAGGAATTGCATTAGCTAGCACAAACACCATTACACATTGCTTTTGGGCATACATACCTGTCTTTTCTATGAGCACCATGTCCAGCCTGACTTGTCACATGCAGAGTTCTGCAAAGATTCAGCTAAGCATAAGGTTTCATTTTTGCTGGGAGGAGACATCTACCAGAGATAGAAATGTCCCCTGTAGCAGGGGAGACAGCACTATATTACCTCTCAGCAAAAACAGAAGCTTAAGTAAATTAAAAATAAGCATGGTGGCCACTCAAGAGATACATGTTATGAGGTAGCAAAGACAGAAATGATAGCGACAAGAAAATCATTTACTCAAGATCATTGGCTGCAGCTAGAAGGATAAATACTGCCTTGGTCAATGCAAGTCCAGGGACTGTTTAGTTAAGGCTCACTGCACCAGCTCCTGTGGATGTGATTACTGATTAGTGATGGCTCAAGTTGATCATGCTAGCAGTATTTCCCTGCTCTAGAAACTCAGCTGCCCTACCCGCAGCCAGTAACTGAATTTTTGGAGTTATCTATCTTTGCCATGTCTTGACACTTTTTTTTTCACCTTCTTTGGTATAAGATACCAATCTTCATTACCAGTTAGAGCACAAAGCCTCTGAGTTTGGAGCTAATACACCCCCAGTGCTATCTGATGGCTATTGAAGTTTCCCTGCAAAGCACTGCATGGATGTTTTCCCTGTTTCCATTTTCTCTGTGTTTTTCTTGCCCATCGGCAACTGTGCTGAATGTCAAAATGTTATGCACTACATCAGAAGAATAAGTCTAACCTTACCAGGAAATGACTTTTGCATAAATAGTCTTCTAGGACAATTCTGTCAGCAACAATATTTGTATGTTTAGCAGATAGCATTAAACCCAACATTGGGACTGACAATTAAATACTTTTGATTTTGAAATCTGCAACAAATTAGTGCTATCTGCAAGCAAACTAAAGCAAGGGCCTGCCTAAAGGAATACTCAAAAACTGTATCACCCTGCTTTGAATTGCGGGAGAACTAGATTTATTATTGCATGGGAACTTTTCAACCTTAGATTAAAACCAGATTTTTTCCTCCCCTAATACTTAAATGAACTGCAAGGGAGGATTGCTAAGATTTTGAGCTTAGCCTTCTTATAGGGCATAAACTACTTTATTCCAATTCTTCTTCCTGCATAAAGTTAGAACACTAGGAAACATACTTCCAGGATGGTCAAAGTGCTGAACTGGTTTGCCTTGAGTCTACCTAACACAACTACCCTTTGTTCGTCTTTGCTTCTTTTCTCTATTTCATTGCCACTATTTTTTTTTACTCCATGTTTGTGTTCCTCTAATCTGTTTCGATTATCCACTCTTCTTCTGTCAGTTTTATCTACCACTGATGACTCCAGTGCTTTGTTTTGCTCTCTTGTAGCACCTGTTCATGTTAAACCTACCACTCTCTATTTTATAGTCCTTCTTTTTCCCATTTGCTTTCTTTCATTTTAGAATATTATAACACTGTACTGACCCCCTAAATCTACTACAACTCACAAATGAAAAACTTTTTTGTTCCTTTTCAATACCTAGCCCTTCTACTTTATAATACAGAAAATAATAGTAATGGCATTTTGTTTTCTTACTCCAGGACAGAAAATATCTGAGGAGGGGAAGAGAGGGACAGAGAGAGGGAGGGAGGGAGGGAGGAGGGGAAGGGGGGTGTCACTTGTTAGTTCTTCTAACATCTCATGGGTGTTAGGTGAAGAAAAGAATAGGAAATGGGTTGTACAAGTGAAAAAAACTAAATAAGTCAGAAGCAGTTCCTGGGGAGCTGACAAGCAACTTTTCTGTACATGTTGGCTAGAAGAAGTAATTGAAAGTTGTTTGGGCCATAAATTGCTCCTTGACTTTCTTTTGAAGCTTCTTTCAGTTACTGTTGACATTCATCTTACCATTACAAACCTGAAGCTCTGCTTTGAGGTTAGCAGAAGCAATTCTGAAAACTGATGCTTTTTTCACACAACTATTGCTCTACTTTTGCTGCAGCTCTGGCAACTAATGTTCACAGTGGGAAACTGTAGAAGCTATTTATTTTTTTCTGAACTTATCAGGTATTAGAAAAAAACCTGAAGGTGAACCTTCCCATTGGATTAATTTGATTTAAAACTTTCTTTAACAAAACTCTATGCATATATAAGGAAAAAATAGCATTTACTATACTTTGATCACATAAACCATTTAACTAAATGTTCTTTAGGGAGGAAAACCTAGCAGAAAATTTATAATAGGTTTGAATTAAAAGACAAGTGGTTTTGTTTATAGACATTTTGGAACAAAAAAAAAAAACCAAAAAACAAAAAACAAACGCTGTTGTCAAATTGCCTGAAATAGGTCATGATTTGTGTATGTTAACTGATTTTTGCCCAAAACATTAATGTATTTGGCAGTATATAAAAACAGCTCTAAATGTACCTGACCTCTCTGAATAGTTAAATTGATTGATTGATTTATTGATTATTGCCCAGTCATTTGGACTTTATAGGATCTGATATTTTCCCTTGCATTTTTTGCTGACATGTAGCATATATTAAAGTCTATTAAAAGCAAGATTACTTATGTACTTGGACTGATTTATTTTAAATTCTATGGTTTTTTCCAACATTTTGTGATTTAAAATCCCCCTTGAAGCCCTTAGCTTTTTTAGATTATTCACTGTATATTACTTCCTTTATTCACTTGTCATCTTCTATATTATGCTGTGCATAAAAAGATGTTATGTGTTTGCACTGTATTTCCAAAGTCTGTTAGTACACTTAAGAATAGTTGCTATATATGTAGCTCTAAAAATGTACTGTAGGGATGATACTAATCTTTTTCCTAATATATCAGGCTAGTTCAAAATGGAATCTGAAAAAAATTTGTAAATAAATTTTCTTCACACCTGTAAAATCTATGCTGTGCCTGAATGTGTAGAGTCTTATCACTTTCATGAACAAATATATAAAAATATAAAAGAAGTGTACACTCATTCAACAGTCACAGAACTTGTGATACAATCATTGTATTAGTTTAATCCTCCATACTGACAACAATTTTGATGATTTTCATTTGAAAAATATTGTGTTAAATTTTGGCATAAATGTTCTATTCAGATAAAAACCTGCTTTGTTATTTTTTTAAAGATATCAGTCAGCTATTACACTGATTTATTTTTATTTTGGAGTGCTGACATGTACTTTTGACACAATCAATCCTCAATTGTTCAGATGCTGATTTACAGAATGCAAGGTTTTCTGGTATAATTACTTTAGGAGGGTGTAGCTTAACTAATCATTTTAATAGAACTAAACAGAATTGTTGATATCACAAGTTCTTTTACTGAAATACCGAATTTGTAAGTAAAATAAGTATAGTGCATTGGAAGCAAGATGAAATATAAGCAAACATTTAAGTGCTTGCATTATAAATAAAAGAATAAATTATGTTTCAATGAGTTCATCTCACTTAGCATGTGGTCTCAAACTTTGATCAGCTAGTTTAGCTAGAACAGTTACAGAACAAAATCTTGAACACTGTAGGTTATTTAAGGCTACATGTAGTGACTAAAATGGGTGGTTTTTTTAAATACTCTGTCATACCACCACATTGTTGATAATTTGAGGAAAGAGTTATTATCTCTTCCTCTTACATTGAAATGAACAGTATATTTGATCTGCTCTTTCTGATACCTGTTTAACATCTGTTTAAAAATCTGGTTCTAACTGAAATGTTAATTCCAAACAGTAACCAACAGAAGTAATTTATGGAGAAAGCATAGGGAGGAGTTCAGATTACTGTGGTGAACTAATTATGCTTCTGTGTTCAAGAGACTGACAGTTTAAATTTATTGAGCATTAACAATTCTTGCAGGGTATGAAGAATCATCTGATTGGGGAAATGCTACGATGCTGCTGTATATGGGGGTTTAAAACAATTGATTTACCAAATTGGGGAATTCAAGAACCTGATATAATGTGAAGGCTGATTTTTGGAAAAAAACCTTGTCTATTCCACTTGGAAGAAGAGTTCTGAAGACTAACCTATTTTTTTCTTGTTCTTTTAATTCATGTATATCTCCCTGTCAAGAAATCCTGCAAGATACTGCAATTTAACTCACCCTAATATAATTAAAAGAAGCTAGCTTAAAACCAAAATGACTCCTGACTAACAATGTCCTTGCCAAAGTTAAAAAGAAAAAAAAAAAAAAAAACAAACCAGCTTTATGATCACTGAGCTGCTAACTCACATGTCTTTTTAATGACCAGAGTTCTGACAGGATTTTAGATTTGCTAAGTATTACAAAAAGCATTAAATCCATAAGTCAAATTGCTCTAAAAATAAAACCTGAGTTGAAAAGCAATTTTGCAAAATATAATTATTGAGGATGTATTTTTTGTTAGATGGAATAATTTATTTTCAATATTTTTGTTTTCCTCAGCCTTCTACCTTGTACTGCAATATTATTTGAAATGTAGTAATTTAGAACTGAATTTGTTATGTTTATTTTCCAGATGAAAATATATTAGTTTCCTTACCTTTAAGATTCTTTTTTAACCCTTATACATACTTATATATACCAATAGGTATATATATGTGTGTGTATTTAAATATATATATATATGTATATAAGTACTTTGTTTCAGGTACTAAAAAGAACAATTTTTAAGTGTTTGTATAAATATTGCTTAATTTGTGTTCTCTCCATCATAAGTAGCTCTGTATTATAAACATCATTCACTGTCATATAGTGCTTCTTACATCACAGCATGGTAAAGATGTTCTTTAGCCCTCACTTTTGAAAATAAATCAATGATTGGGAAACTTGAGAAATAATGAAAAGCAGATTAGAGATATTGTAAAAATCTGGAGTATTTTTTAAAAAATGTTAAAAAATGTGTCAGTTAAGGTAGGAGGTGTTTTCCTAAATGTACACTTTCACCTTTGACTTTGGAAAATGTACTAGCAAGTACCAAAATAAATTGTTTCACTTGTCAGCAGTATTTTAATATTGCTGTATAAATTCGTAGGTACATCTACAGTTTCTTAATGGAGAATCTCAAGATAGGTAAAATAGGAAAAATAGTATAAGGAGGAAGAGAGTGGACCACTAGCTTACCCACACTCTGAGAAAAAGGGATAAAAAGGCTGGGGTTACATTAGTACTCTGGTAATGTAACATGGGACAGACACTCAATTAAGACACTGGTCTATTATCAGTACAGGTACTTTCTGTCATTTTTATCTTTCTCCACTACAAGCATGAAGATGCCAGAGCTGACATGGGTGTTGAAAGTGAAAACCATCTTAAGGTTAACTGCCTTTAAAACTCACTTTACCTAGGACTGGGGGTCATAGCAGCTGTGAAACTACTGCTTTCTAAACAGTTCATCACCTTTTCCAAGCTGGCAGAGCTGTCCACAACAGGATTTTTTTGGAACCCAAAACTACAATTTCTTAATTCTGGTAAAGAGGAGGAAATGCCATATTGTCTAAGTGAGAGGCAAATCTTCCATTCACTACCTACCAAATTGCTGAATTTATTCCAGTTTAGTGCTGTTTCAGTCACAAGGCTCTAGCCCTTTTGTTCACTGTGCAACAAATAGCAGAACACAATTTTTACATGAAATACCTTCATTTCAAACCACATGAAACAACAAGATACTATGTAAGACCCTTGGTTCTCCTATGCCTTTTCTTTAGCATGAGGCAGGATATTCTCCTTCTTTTTAAAGATGTGATTCAGAACACATCTTAAATCTTTGTATATTATGTTCAACCTGCAAGTCCTGTTTTATGGATTTAGACAGTGTGATGTGCTTTTCGCTACAGGGCTCTTAGGCACAGTTTACTGCTGTTATGTGCACAATAAATATATAAATAATTTACTTGCTCTAGTCTGTATAAATGATTTGTTTGCTTAATGTGTTGGAAATAATTTGACGTATTATAGTTGCTGTTGTTGTTGCCACAACATTACTACAAATAAGCAAGATCTATATCTTGTTCAGTCTTCTGGAAACAATTTTTGAGCTCTTTATTTTAATGTTATTTTTACAAGTTTTCTGCTAATAAATGCACAGTTGTGTTATGCCTTGAGAAACAAAGACTTAAGAACAAAGTATTTTTTTAATAATCAGTCTCATTCTCATTTAAATGAGTGGTTTTATTCATACTCTCAGTAACACAAAGCATACAGAAATTAATCCATGCAAAACATGTAAAAAATTATTGCAACCCCCCCATATGACCTCAGAACTGTATAACACAATTTTTACACCATCTCTCCCTTGTCATCTTCATGCATCCCAGTCAGAAAATCTAAAATAAATCAGGAAACTTTGCCAGTCTTGCTTCCTATGAGAAACATGACAGAATTTTTTTTCTTGCCAAAAGCCCAAGTCTCATTTTTGCATTAAACATATGGAGACATGGAGAGCTCTCATGATTATGAGCACTGTATTAACCTCAGGAAGACCAGAGAGCAACTTTGGTGTGTACAACAGTTATTTCAGATTAAAATACCTTCCAAGTCTACTAGTAACTGGACTATATATAGTCTTTTCACTTATAATTAATTTTCTTTATTCTCTTGCAAGATGGCTTTTACCTATTTGCTTTCTCCCTTTCAGTGTGTGCCTCCTGACCTTACTAAGCACTATTTCAACTCTGCTTCAAGTTAGAATTATTCACTTCTGCATGGATTTTCTGTGTAAACATAAACAGAACAAGGGAAAAAGAAATATTTTCATGTCTTAACATCCAATGTCACTGTGGTGTTGCCTTTCTTTTCTGTGGGAATCTTGAAATCAGAGAGGCAAATGCCTTTCACAATGAGTGTGAACAGATCTCACACCAATAAGCAAGACAGGTTTGGAGGCCTGTGTTTAAACTTTCTATCTCTTTACCATTTGTCCAAAAGTGGCTTCTCAGTTGACAATCAAGCAAACATTGTTTTTAGCCATATATTTTTTTTCAAGAAGGTGACTGTTAGTGACATTCGGGAATGCTTTTGGACTTTATTTTGGTTTTGTAGTCAGGAACCCCTCTTTCACTGCAAAATCTCTGGCACAATTTTTTTCCTATTTTCAAAATCACAAGTGTACCAAATACACACTATGTCCAAACTTCTGATTTTCCATGGTGTTTGGAAACAAGCAGAAAAAAAAATTTTTAAAAGTTACTGCATTTCTTAAAGAATCAGAAAGCAATTTTTTCATCTCTGATATGACTGATGTTTATCTTTAAAAATGTCAAAAAGAAATTCTTATTATGAGGCTATTGCTGAAGTATATTTTTTTGAATTTATTTTTTTATTTTGTTTGCATATCTTTTCCTATGAAGGTAAGAAATATTAAAAACATTTAAGCTCATCAGCTGTTTACTTGGTGGAAAAACTTAGTTTATGTCTCATTACACTACACAAATTTGCACAACTTACCAGATGAATGCAATTCATATATTTGAAGGGAGCCCAGAAGTTTGTAGATCTATACAGCCATTCAGTTTTAAGTTCACATGCAGCAAGTCCCACAATGAGCTATTACTATTTCTAGCCTAGCTAAAATATTAATGACAGACATGCAAATGCTTGTCTGTGGATGTGTGTGTGAATTATTCTGTCAGGAAGAAGAAAAGTAAGAAAGGGACTATTGAAGCTCTGGAATTTTAAAGCCTTTTTTCAGCCAATAGTAAAAGCTATTTTTATAAGGCATGATATAAATGCTTTGCATTGGGAAAAAAATACAAAGTAGATTCAGACCACCCAGACAAAAGGTTAATTCATGGATACTCTACTCCCTAATTAAAACCTACTATCAAAACCAAAGAGGGGTAGCATGTTGCAAGTCCATTTGCAATTTGCTACAGCCTCCATGACAATTTTTTTTCATCAGAAATTCTTTTACGGTTCCTGATTTACAAAGTTCAACATTGCAGAAATATGAAAAGCCACATACACATTATTTCCAGGTACAAGCAGGGTTTTTTTCAAAGAACAAATACTCATGCTTTTTTCTTTCCTAACAGAAGCTTAAGCTCAGACATAATTCCTTACTATGTGTTTTAGAAGAATATGTTTGACACTTGCCTGTAATAAATTATAACCAAACCAACCTGAGGTCTTACTATTTCATTGCCATGTTCTATGGGCCTTAGAACATCAGTTTATCTTCTGCTGCATCCTCTTTCAGTTTCTCTGGATTTTTGACAGTAAATAGGTTGGATTTGCAATATGATGCCTTCTTGTTAGCTGTATTTTAGAAAGCTTTTATCTAATCTTCAAATGTCAATAAACACTGAGAACAAACCATATGAGTAGAGAGATAGGTAGCCTGAGAAAATTTTCTTCCACTCCACAGCAGTGGACAGCTCTCTGTTTCAGTGAGTTAAGTGCTGGTAAGAGCACTGGAGGAATAAATGCTAGATGGGTTTAAAACAAGGGCAAAAAGGGCTGGGAGGCAGTATGGCCAGAGGAATGTATCACCCCAAAAGGGACACAATCTGTGTCTTGGGCTGCTGAATATGGTGAGCAGCCCTACTTTTTTTGCTCTACTCACCCTCCTTCTCTCATGATATATGCTTTAATTTTTCTTTTTTTTTCCTCATGAAGAGCACCATGATCAGCAGCAGAAAGGGAGAGAGACAGAAAAGAGGCATAAGGAGTGACAGCCGAGTACAACAAGCAGAAGAGGGCACTGGTTACTGCTGTTTGGGGGATGAGCTACCACTCTAAGTACTCATTCTCCTGAATGATGCTGAGCTGCCCTCTGCCTTGCCTACCACCCTTCTCAAACTACTCCAAGACAGAATGGATTCCATGAAAAACTTATTATGTGGATTTTTAAGGGTTTGGAACATTTCACATCTTTAAACAAAATTATCTCTAACATAAAAGAACTAGTGTTCTACTATGATAAACTAAACTAGCCATGACTAATTCACATAATTTTCACATAATATGATCCTACTTTGTATTATAATATAAGAACAGCCACAAAGGGATAGAATAAATGTTCGTGTTGCTCAGTGTCACGTGGAGTACGGTCCTTCCAGTGGAGATAAAAACAGTGCCTGAGAAGGTAAAAAAAGAGAGTAATGATAAAAGGATAGTGTACATCCCCTGCCCTCCTTAGTACTCCAAACTCTAGCTATTTTCAGCCCAGGGAACTTTATGAGCAGAACATGGTTCTGTATATGTCACCACTTCTAGAGATTTCTCTTCCATTTATTTGACCTGTCTCTGCTTGAATTCTAATGGGTCATGAACTGGTGTCTGCTTGTATATTAAAAATAGAATTTGGCCTATTATTTTCTTCTGGGTGCACACACACTTCAGCAGCATTATACATGCGTTTTGCCTCCCAGCAGAACTCAAAGTGAAAAGGCTTTTCCTTTCAAGTATGTTGCACTAGGAGTTTCAAATTCATAAAATGATAAAATTTAAGAGCATGGCCTCTTGAAATGCTGATAAATCTGCACTCGCTTTGTAGACTTAGGTTAATATCTGTAAGGAGCTCTTTCTGTGGACTTTCAAACAGAAGCACAAACAGTACAGACAGCTGTAAAGGTATATCCTGACTGGCTACGGTTAGAAAATATCTGTTTCTTTCTTATTCAGTCACAAATTCCAAAGCATGAATCTATGTATTAAGATTCATTCTTAATGAATTCTTAAAAGAAAGGAATCTTCATTAGAACCAAATGTAAAAATATTGTCTTATTTCTTATGTCCCTGCTTAAAGATTCACTACTGGACAAAATATTGAAGCAAATGTAACTGAAAATATTATCATTGCTGATATTGTTTCAATTATATTCATTACTCAGAGAGGCTGTTAGAAGTAGGCAAGTTAAGATGACCTCCAGATATCTCTTTAAACTGTAATTGTTCTATAATTCTATATGTCTAAGTAGAAAAATATCCCAGCCAACAAAGAAACAACAAAGAACAAAAACAGACAAAAAACCCCACCAACTTACCAACTAACCCCTAACTAAACCCAAAACCAAATCAATTTATAAAGTGGTCTAAAAATGCTGATAACTGCTGAGACACTATCTTATATTCTAAATTACCAGATTTCACTCAGGCACGCTTGTTTTGATATTAAGTTGTGACATTGAATATGAAGATATTCTAGAAGAAAAGGTTTATTTTGTGGCCCTTATTACTCTGCTAAAAAAAGACTAAATAGTTGTAGTTTAAGCAGGACACAAAGGGATGAACTGAATTAATCAAGCGTTAAAAAGCAGAGTGAATAAACAGAAAGACACTGTTTTAAACAATAAATCAAGTTGAATTTCTCAGAACACAAGTGTGTGCAGGCATCAATGGAACTTCTAATATACAATGTAAACTTCAAGTTTAGGGACTACTGATTTTTAGAATACAGAGTTATTTAGTTTGTTGTCCAGAGAAGAGAAATTATTTAAAATTTTGAATTATTTGTTTCACAGAAAAGCCACCAAAAAAAAGACAATAGCGAAGGGATGTAAAATACAAAACACTGATAGATAGGCTTATCAACCATATTTACAGACTTATTTGCAAATGTCTCCTGGTTTGTGAAAATAAACTCAGTGTAACATTCAACAACTGGCTGTGATGAATACTGCAGTTATTCAACATTACCTTTAATTACAATGTCTGGTTTGTTAGAAGACGTCCTGTTGGTTCTTCAAATTGGCTGAGTATTTTATAAAGAATACTGCATGAATAATCAATAGAAGTGCATGCTAACAGGTAGAAAAGTATCTGCAGTATACATTTTCAGTATTGCAAACTTGTAAGTATTTTGTGAACACTATTAGTTGTCCAAATATTATTTGTTGGAATGAAACTAACCCAGATCTGTTAAGTGGCTCTTGGAGAGCCCCTGCTCTCCAAGCTAAACCCTTTCTTTGAAGGATTGTATGTAATTTAACTGCTGCATAAACTTCATGTTTACTGTTAATAAAGTTGTAAATTGCATGTGGAGCAAATACTGTTGTTAACACTGTTACCTCATTCAATTACCAGCTGAATTAATTAACTTCTTCCTTTTCAGTTATTAACTTACTACTTTTCTACCACTGCTTCTGATAAAATGTTTTTCTATCTAATAGCCACAAATTTCATGTCCTTGATGGAAAATTGTTTGTTTCAAACCCTTTCTTTGACACAAAATTAAATTTTTATTTAATTAAATACACATTAAATTTTTATCAGCTTTAGTTTACCTCAAAACCTCAACTTCATTTTGTGGGGTTAATTCTTTTAAATTGGCCAGGTTACTACTTTATATCTCTAGAGTCCTTTAACAGTTTTTCTCCTTTCTTCAGGTATTTACCTCAGAAACAATAGGATTTTGGTTGTTATTTTTTAAATAGAGAAAAAAAAAAGCTATTTATGGAACTGTTCCAAAAGAATTTGTTGATATTACTTGCTTGTCATGAATGGCTATGTCTTCAGGGCTCTCTTCCCTTAGACCACTTTTCTGTATATGTGTAAGTTAAAAAAATTACTCAAGGAATTTTAAGTGGTGTTTACTTATGTTAAAATGTGTGCAATAAATAAACTATGTATTTTTATAATGTTAATCATAAAAAATATATTTCAAAAAACACTGGAAGAAATCTCATACCTAATAACAGTATGTAAGTTTATTCTTTCCTTCATAATTTTTTCCATAATATTTTCAAAGAAAGATGTGCTGAACACTGAAATATTGTAAAAGGGAAGAATAACCAATCAAATAAAAAAAAAAAAAGAAGAAAAGAACGTTTCTGAGTGGTTTTCAAAACATGTTTTAAAATGTGAAAAACTTTAACAGTAATGAATCATTCTGAAACTAGGATTTCTGTAAATAAAGCTGGTATTTTCCTTTCTTTTTCTATTTAAGTGTGATAAGTAAATAACCTCTGCTAGTTCTATTTACTTTGTCTGTCATTATGATCCCACTTTGTAATTCTCTTTTTTAATTTATACTATACACATTCCAAACAATGTTTTTTTGCAATAAAATTTGTTGAATTTTTGTAAAGAGATTTAACATTACTTTTTATTAGTTATTAGATTCAAAAAACAGTTTCTCCTACAGAAGTCAACCTTTAGCTTAGAGCAGCCAAGTTCTTGCAACTTATTATGCAACTTTTTTTATGAAAGTGAGTCAACTATAGCTATCAGAGATGGCACCTACTGTCATATTTCCCTTTACAGATATCCTAGTACAAAAAAAAAATATGCATATAAGTTATGAAGAACTAAGTCAAAGCTACTACTGAATAAAGCTTAAAACTTAGATTCTTTTTGTATGAAACTTAATGAAAATACTAAAAATTTAATGAAAGAACTAAGGGAAGTTGTACTATTGCTTCTTCAATATGTGATTTTAAGAGAATACTCACTGCAAAATTGAGTCATAAAAGCTCATTACGTCTTACACGCACTTTGAATGGTAAAGCAGCATGATGTAAACTTGCAGCTTATTAAATGCAGAAAGTCATGGTGCTGAGTTCACTGTTAGCCCTCACTCCCCATCCATATCTCTGTGCCCCCCCTCCCATCTCTACCCACAGCCCAGTTTGGGATCATCAGCAAACTCATTAATTTTGCATCCAATTCCTTCATCCAGATCATTGACAAACAGATGGAACAGGACTGGCCCTGGAACTACATCCTGAGAAATATTGCTGGTGACCAGTCACCAGAGGTAACTTCAATCACCACAGCCCTCTGAGCTCTGCCTTTCAGCCCCTTCTTCACCCAGTGCCACCGTGAAGCCTCACACACATCCACATCTTCAAGCTCCTTCAGAATGCTGGGATGAATCCCATCAGTCCACATGGACTTGTGAACTTTCAGTTGACACAGATGGTCCCTCAAAATTTCAGCATTCGCAAATGGAGAGTCACTGTTCCCACAAATCATGGTCCTCCAGCTCAGGACCAGTCAGCCCAAGCTCTGCTACCTTTGCTAAAGACTGCAACAGAAAAAGCATTGAATGCCTTCACTTTTTTCTTCATCCCTATTAGTCAGATGGCCATCCCCAACAAATATTTGCCCAATGTTTACATTCCACCTCCTCTTGCTATTAACATACTTCAAAAAGTCTGCTGCTGAATCAGCAGCCATGGTGAAATCATATGGACAAATGCTTTCATCTTCCCAAGGTTATTTCAGACACTACAGTGAGATGCTCACCCCATCCCTTACTGAGTAAGAGGTATGGTTAAAGTCAGTCAAGCGCCACCTAAACATAAAGAAATAGTATAAAAGTGAATTAGGAATGGGGAAGAGTTGGGAAAGGCTCCATCCTAACTTTTAGGATCAGTCAACGGAGTAAACCCGACTTCTCCCCCGCAGGAAGATCTGTTAGGTAAGAACCACACTCTGTGAGTGCTGAATGATGAGCTCACACCAGTTTTTATTGGGTATTAGAGCTTTTCTGTACAGTGCTTTGAATATTACTTCAAATATGTTTTTGCAGTCAGAGGCTATCACCAGCAGTCTTTGAACCTTAACCTGTCACAGTCTTACTAATTAAGAGCATTATTCTGTACACTGTTAATGAGAGTCCTTCAAGAACACTGGCAGTCTCTGGCAGTGGGTAAAGGTGTGCAGACCCAGGAGGGGGTCTCTCTGTTTGGAGTGTGACCCTGCACAAGTTGGTCAAGCCACCCTCTGATGTGATGAATTGCTCAGTGAATGGTCCCCACAGTGGGACATTCACTGATAGGCTGGGCAGAAGGGTCTCAGATTTTCTGAGGCTCTGACAAACTAATCAAACACTAAGGGTTTGGGTAAATCTACCCTTTTCATGTGACAGAGCAATCAAAGTAAACTCAACCAAAACCATTGTCTTTAGGCTCATAGGCAAAGCTTCACTGACTTGAAATGAAAGATTATACTCCTCCTTTCCTCAGTACTTCTAGCATTCTGCCAAAATCTCTAGACTATCAACATACAAGTTTACAACCTTAAGTCATATCTCAATAGTCCTGACTGAAACCTAGTAGCCTCTGCTCATATTTTTTACACATATTATCCCAAAATTAAAAAAAGATTACTAATAACTACTCATACTGTCATAGAATGACTGTAATCAATGAATATATTATAATCCAAAATATATGAAGCTCTCATGTAATAAATCTATTAATCTCTCTGAGAAAATATACTTTACACTTTTCATTAAAAAATCACTTGTCAAAGCTATTTCCACATTCAGGATGCAGATAGCTTCTAAACAAACACAATTCAGATATAGTACCCTCAATAAAGGTGATGAGATAACCATAACAGTTTCAAGAAGCTACCATTCTTTCTTTTTTTTTCCCTGTTTTCTGCAACAAATAAGCATTTCTATTAATAAAGACTTCCATTAAAATGAAACCTTATTATAACAAAGATAGCAAAGTTTAGATATATTTCTAAATAATTTTTGTGAAGATTAACAATGTCACTATGAAGCCAGAGCACTGAATTTTTTCTGGTAAATATTTGCACAAGGGTCAGCATCTACCACCACAAGTATTAAATTCTTCACGATTTAATTATATACATTTTAATAGAAAATTCACAACATAAAAGGAAGACCTAGAATTCTAACCTTGAACAAATACATAAAATACATTCATTGAACTCATTTGAACTCCAAATTGATTTTTACTAAACATCACTCAAGGCTAAGTGAATTTTAGTTAAAGAGTTAGTGTGGCATCATCTGTCCCTCTAACAAGGATGTCAAAAATAGCCTCTGGTCTGCTTCCAACTGAGTTCTTATCTTTTGCAGAAACCCATCTGCTGTAACATCAATGAAGATGATTTTTCCCCAAGTATTTTTCAAATGCATTGATATTTATCTTAGGTACAATAATAGGTATGTGTATTAAATAAATTTACTTATTACTTTGCATTTGTGAGTTAACCATAGACAACAAAAATCCTTTTTTTTTTTTTTTTTTTTAAGGTCCATGTCATTAATTTAAGGAAGATTTGCAAACCAAAGCAATTTTAAGTATTTCTTTCCTTTGATATCTGAATTCCTTAATAGAGTGACTAGCTTCTCTAGTGAAGATTATAAGGAAAGAAAAGGATGCTCCTGGAGATACTGGATCAAATTTAGATCAGCAGTAAGAAAATACAACTTCATTGGGTATTATGTGCAGCTGAAATTATCTATATGTGTGAAATTTACAGTTTCTAAACACAACAAGAAAATCATGCCACTGTCACAACCAGAGGCAATGGGCACAAACTGAAACACAGGAGGATCCATCTGAACACAGAGGAAGAATTTTAACTGTGGGGGTTCTAAACATACACAGGTTACAGAGAGATGTTCGGTGGTATTCATAAACTATCTGACATAATCCTGCTCAGCCATCTCTAGATGGCCTTACCTGAACAGAGGTGGGGTTTGAACAAGATGACCTTGAGGACTTTCCAGCCTCAACCTATTCTGTGAATGAAAGAATGACCTAAAATGCCCACATAAAGTGAGGTAGAGTAAAAACCAGATGAAGATTACAGCATACTTGTCAGCTACATTGTTGTGCTCAAAGATCAGCAATGTGGGGATTAAGTTCACTTTTTCCCCCTAAGCTTCCTGAGTATTTTTAAAATGAAATTGGTTCCTTGGCTATTCAGAATTATCATGTATAAAATATGAAGACTTTTTGTCTCTCTTACTGGCATGTTGATTAATTCATGCACCTGAAGGTATTTTACAGAAGTAGCTAGAAAACCACTAAATTTATTAATAATAAAATGAATACAAAGTAGGTGTAGTAAAACTGGGAAAGAAGTTAAAATAAGGGAGATTGAGTGGGAACAGGGAATGTTTTGAAGATTTGGTTGCACAGCTGAAGACTTTTTTTGCACTGCTAATTTGAATTATAAATATTCCTTATTTGCCATTGTACACATATAATATATCAAAATAGGTCTGGTAAGAGAAGTCTTACTTCAGGATGAAGTACATGCACATCTAGCCTCAGTGTTGAAAAAATACTGAGTCATGCAGTACTCCTAGGGAGGTAGCAATAACCATTTCACCTTCAAGAAAGACCCGACTACCTGCTGCATCTCCCCTTGGATAATACACTGTCTAATTAAACAAACAATTATTCTATCAACCAGCAGACCCCTAAATTGGATGTCTGATCCATCCTTAGTATCCTTCTTTATACAATTTAGACAAATTCAAAGATACCACCTTGAGTGCAGTTATAACCCATACTGTGTAATGGAGCCACATGCTTACTTTTAACTGTTTGTTGATTTTCTTAAAAAAAAAAACAACTTAATTTTTAGGTTTTTTAACAATTCAACTTTAGTCCCAAAATTTAGATAGAAACTTATTAGGAAAATTAAAGGGGTAAAAACTCCTTCCTCTCATTATTAAATATATTTTTTCCTATTCAAGGGGGAAAAAACAAGATCTTTACAACTTCAACGTAATTATTCTTCAAGTTTCTCTACATTAGAAGTTCAATAGGTAAGAGACATTTCAGATCGATTTTTGTATGTAATCCATGGAAACTGCCTGTTTCTCATAGAAAATGTAATGCATTTCAATTTAGCTTAGCCTGCCTCTCACTGAGGGAAACTTAAACTAACATCTGAAGGTATGGGACTGCACAGAAAAAAACCCCAGAGATTTAAAAACAAAAGGAAAAAAATGCCTTTCTGAAGAAAAAACAGCATTTCAGGAAAAAAAAAAATGTTTCTCAGATTAAGACAAGTACTTGGGGTGAGATACTTCATTGGGGTGAGGAGCAGGTGCATAGGTGTGCCTGAATGCTCAGAAGCAAAGGGAATCTGTGGTGCAGCAGGTGCCAAGTACTACTTAAGCTATTGCTATCAAGAAAAGGAACAGTACTGGCAAGCCACTAAACCATACTGTTTGTAAAATGGGAATGATTACTTCATCATTTGTTGCGATCAAAATAGTAAAAGTTAATCTAATAGTCCATCTGCATTTACCTGTGGAACATATATCCTATTCCATCCCACCCCCAATAACCATCAATTGATTGTTGGAGAGATCCAGCTAAAAAGGTTAAAGGGAAGTGAATTTTCCTTCATAAATAGTAATAAAATTCTGATAATTTCTCTGCATATTTTTAAAAAGTGCACCTATTTTTTTGATGTTATGAATTATTAAAAAAAAAAAAGAAAATCCTGTTCTATGCTTCAAATTAAACAATTCAGGAAGTATTCCTATCAAAAAAGGGTAATAAATAAGCTGAGTAGAAGCTTGGCTCTCACTATATTGAATACAATAGGGATTAAAACGTAGTAAACTTAATTTTATACTTAAATACAGCAGGACCAGACTTCCAGGGACAGAGATGCAGTACCTGAATAATTTGACTTTTTTTTTTTTTCCTACTGCCTTGCAAATTTTCTAGATACTGCAGCCTATTCTATCCAGTTAAACCTCACACTCTGAGGAAACACTTGTCTTCACTTCCAGTGCCCAGTCAACTGTTTTACAATGGAAAAAGAATCTGGAATAATGGATTACTCCAGCTGCATAAGTATTAATGAGCCATTTGCTTTATGTTCATACACCAAGATTTCCTTTTATGACATCAGTAAGGAATGGGTTTTATATCATTGAAATTGCAACCACACACAGGAACATAGTAAAACTCCTGAACTAGGGATAAGGGAATCATAATGATGAATTTGATTGCTTCCATGCATGTAAACTCAAAGCTTCCAAACTACAGATACACAAAATCCCTACAAAATACTCCAATAATATTTTTAATAACTCAAGAGATTGAATGGTAAAAGGTTTTACCTCCCCAAATAGTGGGTGCTATGTAACACAGTGGAAAAAAAGCAGAAAATGCATAAACCATATAAACAAACTTACAAGTGAAGAAGTTTATATTGTTAGATAGAATACATAATCTATTGAGGGCAGCTCTAGTAGCTGCTGTTTTCAGTAGCTGACTGTTTTTATTGCTATAGGAAGGCAGCACAAAACTTCTGCAGTAACAATGAAAAAAGTGTCATAAAACGTGGACTTAAAGACTTACATCTAGTAAGATCATGGAGAGATATTTTGTGAAGAAGATGAATGGTGCTTTTTCAGTAATATATTGTGGAGAATATCTGTGCTGTGATAGGTATGAATAGTAAATAAAACTCATAAAAGCAATAAAAGGTGAGAATTTTTTGTCATACTTGAAGTTGGGTTTTATTTTCCCAATGCAACAAAGATTTCCAAACATTGTTGTAGAAACCAGAATTGTGCCTTTATATCCCTTTTGCTCAAATTTTAATAGTATATTTTGCACTTCTTTAATATAAATTCTATTAAGGACAGCTCCTTAACTGTATTGGCCATACCACCCTTTTTCTCAGGTAATCGTCAAATTCTCAGAATGAAAAACTATAAAGACTTGCTGTCATGCAATTGTATTCCAAAAGGTGGGGTAATGTTATTTTATGATACTTTTAATGATTTTTAAATTTTTTTTAGGATTAAAAAGAATATTTTAAAATATTTTGCAAATAATAAGGTTTCAAAAAGGTAGCAATCTTTTGTCATCTTTCAGGGTTTTTTTACTAAGAAAGTACTTAGGTAATTATGAAAACAGCATTGTCTGACATTAGCATTAGAGGCTATTTAGTACTCACAAATGGAACATCTGTAACAGCTGGAATAATTAAGTGCTACAAGACAAAATGAATCATTAATACCACCACATAGTGCTTCTTCTGACTTATTTTCAGTTAAAGGCATTTTGCACTTTAAAAAAATAATACTTGCAATATATACCACTTTAAAAACCTGGCATTCATTGGATAATGACAAACCATGAAACTTAATGAACGAATAATAGTATTCTTCATAGTTCTATTTATTGCCTCTGTGGTTAGGTTTTCACAGGAAATACACTCATCTCTCTATAAAAACTTATGAAAACCGGAACTGGACTCCTCATTATGCCCTAATGACTTTTGAATCCAATTCAACTGGTTGTTGAAACTAAAAGCAGAATATTGCAAAGTTTTAATTACAAATAGAGAACTTCAGTATTTTTTCTTATACTGCCAGAGGTATGAATTTCTGTCTGTTCCTGTAGAATTGTAGCTTCAGGAGTCATCTACAAATAAGGTACAACTCTATCACTGTGGTGTAATCCCTCCCTTCATACTTTATCTCTCCTCAGTTGAGTTTTGTGTGGAATGCTTAGTACAGATAGCCTACTGATTGGCTAGCAGAATTATTCATAGGAAATAACATGTCACAACATTAAGCTGCACTCCATAGCAGTAATTAATAAATCAGTGTAAATAAATGCAGTAAAGACTGTACCCTACCACGATAAATCTTTTGGACATTGACTATTAATATCAGAACAGTTATGAGATTCACATGTAGGGTATTCAATTTTTTAAGACATCTGGTTGTTTTTGTTTTTTTTTTTTTTTGTTTTTAAACAATTGTCTTGTCAATCTTTACAGTCTGTATTCTCAAAGTAACTCTTTCAGTCTAGCCTGTATAGGTGCTCAGAAGTCAACATTTTAAGAACTTCTCCTCTTATGTAGATGTCAGCTATTTAATATACTCAGATATCACATTTCTGATATTTCCATTGCATGAATATACTTTTTCATAGTATTGTATATTCTTTGCCATTTACAAAGAAGATGGCAAATTAAGGAGTGATTTCTTCTTTTTTGGTGTCTCCCCTTAAAAATCAGATTCAAAGTGGAACCACCTTCTTACCTTTAAATAAGAGAGTAGTTTTATCCTCAAAAATGTTTTGAAAGGGAGATTCATTTGCAAATTGCAACCTGTTGCTTGTACTATATTATCTGTTTCCCAAAGTCTTCTTTCAATCACTAGATTGCAATGTTATTGAGTAACAAAAAAAAAGCACTCCTGGGGAAAAAAAAAATGAGCCTTCTAGGTTAGAATTAGGATTGAAATCTCAGAAAGGAGGACAGTAAATGATCTACAGTTATTAGCTACCTCATCCTGAAAATGATCTATCCTCATCTTACTTTTCTTGGGGATTCTTCTGTTCTTGAAGTCTTAAACACAGTAACACCAGTGGAGTCATCTGTCAAGCTGAAGTCCCTCATAAGTACAGAGACAATTGTGAGACTTCTGCCAGACTACTGAAGACTTCATGATCTGCCTGTTCTTCCTAGTTAGGCAGTCCATAACAGACAGGACACCCATCCTTCTGACCTTTCTCTTGATCTTTACCCACAACCACTCAACCTTGTCACCATTATCTTTGATTCCAGAATGATCAAAACACTCCCTAACATAGAGGGCCACCCCATCACCTCTCCTGCTGCACCTATCTCTTCCAAAGAGCTTACAGCAATCCGTTGCAGCACTCCAGTTGTGAGAGCCATCCATCACATTTCTCTGTTAGCAACTTCTATGCCAGTTTCCTGATGAACCACAGCTTCCAGCTCCTCCTGTTTGTTACCCATGCTGTATGCATTGGTGCAGATGCACTTCAGCTGGGCTGCCAATTTCGGCTCCAGCACTGGCATCACCCTGCTCAGCTCTTCTCCAGTGGGCCTCACAGTATTCCTACCCCTGCTTCAAACTCAATTTAAAGCCCTCTCAATCAGCCCTGCCCTCTGTCAGAGGCAGGTGGATCACATCCATTGCCAGCTGTTGTTGGTGCTGATCCACCATGATCAGAAAAGCCAATTTCTACCTATAGCAATATCACCTAAACCATATATTAATCAGTCCAATTATCTTTCCTTTCAATATTCACCCTTGGTACAGAAGGAATTGAAGAGAACACAACCTATGCATGGACTCCCTTGACCAGATCTCCCAGTGCCCTAAAGTTTGATGAGCTTCAGTTCATTTTATGGATGACTTGTTGTAATAAACTTTATTTACCTTGTAGGCAGTGGTAGTTAGCTAAATGCATACTATTAAATGCCATTGTATACTGAAATAGTGCCACAGTGACAAATTGAGTGAAAACTTCATAGGAATAGGGGACAGTTTCTGAAGAACAGGAGACTGCACAGAAAGGTGAATATGAATATTTGGAGGACTATAGTCAGCTGCTGGCTGAAAAAAGAGGAAGCCTGGGATGAGTTAAAAGACCTTTTGATAGTCACTGATGCTTCAAACTCCAACTCCTTATAAACATTCTTTCTTTAGTAGGGAGTGGACCAAAAATTTAGAAGGTCTCTACTGAGATATAGTATTGTTAGATTACAAGTTAAATTACTGTTAAACATCTTTAGTTACACAAAATGGTACCAGAAAGCCCAGTAATCAAGACATTCTGGCTCAGCTTTGTCTTTACAAACAAATCCTTTTGCATAACATAGTATTTGTGATTGTTGATAGTTGCATCTCTAGCTTTGAACACAGGCTGCACAGTCATCAATAAATTAGACTTTAAAGTCCCTTTTCATGTAGTCTTTAGATGTAACTTTCTAAGTGTCCTTGTCAAAGGAGAGGAAATTTTTTTGCAAGGACAAAAAAATATGTAAATTTAAGCATCTTGGATGATCCTGTGGATGTCACTGGGGCTGCATAATTTTTATGCATTTTTCATTCCATTTCAAGCTAAGTGTTATAAAATTTCTTTGTAAAAATGCTTAGTTTAATTTTGAATACATTATTTTCTATTTGGTCAGCACTGTCTACCTTTCTGGGATTTAGCACAAAGGCAGCTGAAAAAATAATGGAACCTTTTCTTGTATCCCTGAAACTGTAACACTGCTGAGCAAAGTGGGGCAGTGATTCAATTAGTGTCCTTTTATCTAACACAAGTCAAGGAAAGGACAAGGAGGCTTGAAAAACCAAAACAGTAAACATGAGTATTACTAATTGGAAAAAGTTTTTTGTTGATAGCATAAAGATATTCATTAAAGCCTGTACATAATGTAAGCCACAGTTCAAAAATCTGTTTAAACATTCTTCCAACTACTCACCATGAGATTTAGTATGAAAGTGTAGGGAATGAAGTACCAATTTTAAATAAAAAATTCAGAATATCATAAACTCAGAAGGTGCAAGGCTCCAAAGGCAATTTTGAAAAGGCAGTGCTATCCTACTATCCTATAAAAAAAATTAAATACTAGTAAACTGCCAAGTAGCATCATTTTCATCTCTGAAGAGGTTAATTGAAAACATTTTGTTCTGTTACAAACAAAATTTCCTGTCAAAATCATTTTTAGTGGAAAATTGTCACCCCTTTTTACTTACAGCTTGTGCATGCTTTCCCTGATGAAGGCACAGAAGTTTAGACATTGCAACACTAAACACTGAAAGGCAGATGTAAAGGAGTTTTCACATTCTGAAGGAAATAGAGGGTGGTGTCTCGAAGACTAGCAATCCAAAATCATAGAATCATATAATCATAGAATATCCTGAGTTGAAAAGGACCCACAAGGATCATCAAAGTTCAGCCTGGCCTGGCACAGGACAACTCGAAGAACCACATCATATGCCTGAGAAACACTGTCCAAGAGCTTCTTGAACTCTTTCAGGTTGGTGCTGTGACCACTTTCCTGAGGAGCCCATTCAGCCCAAACAACCTCTGGGTGAAGAACATTTTCATAATATCCAACTTACACATTTCCTGACTCAGCTTCATGCCATTACCTCGGGTCTTGTCAGCGGCCTCTGCAGAGAAGAAATCAGTGCCTGTGCCTCCACTTCCCCTCATGAGGAAACCACAGACTGCAATGAGGTCTCCCCTCAGTCTCTTCTTCCCCAGGCTGAACAGACCAAGGGACTCCTCATATGGATTCCCCTCAAGGCCCTTTGCATTCTTTTGGGCATTCCTTTGGACATTCTCCAATAGTATAATGTTTTTCTTTGATTGCGGCATCCAACACTGCCCCCAGCACTCGAGGTGAGGCTGCTCCAGCTCAGAGCAGAGCAGGACAATCCCCTCCCTTGCCTGGCTGGCCATGCTGTGCCTGATGCCCTCAGGACACGTTTGGGCCTCCTGGCTGCCAGGGCACTGCTGACTCATGTTCAACTTGCCATGGACCAGGACCCTCAGGTCCTTTTCTGCAGGGTTGCTTGCCAGCATCTTGTTTTCCAGTCTGTACGTAAATCCGAGGTTGGATGTAAATACAAAATGTTCAGGAGGTACAAACATAAAGAATTGAATTGTTCAACTCTTGAGACCATGACTATTTTCCTGTATTATTTCAGAAATACTGCTAATATATCTCAGGTTTGTGAGATACCATTGTCCTAAGCTTCAACAGGGAACAATCTGTGTTCCCCTGTCTAAAAAGTAACTTCCTGCTTTATAATTAAATGTGACTTTACCATTCACATTTAATAGTAAAAAGACATTAAGTTAGAGGAACAGCCTCTATTGCCTATCTTGGAATGCTTATTAAAACTCCTTCTTTTTATTAATGGATTTTAAGTTTCAATATTTCATTTAGAATTGTCAGTGTTTGCATAAAAAAAAAGTAATTATGTGTATTACGGATAAATAATAACATGGAAGATGAAAGATGGCTATATTTTTACTTGAGATGTATTTTATAAAAAAATCAGAGTATGTTGAACATTATGTTACTGGCATACTATTTTATCTTCAGTTCTCAGGTCTATTTGTGGCTTAACAATAAGTGTAAATTATTGACTACTCCAAAAATGTTGAGACATTTAACATTAGCATTAGTGTGGGGAAAATATGTTCCATTTCTGATTATTTAATGTTTTAAAATTGGGTTGCATAGAATTTCTAATAATATTTCCTCACACGTATGGAAAAAAGAAGCAAGACGATATGGATGATAACAATGACTGCAAGTTTTAACCATGGAAAACTGCTTCTTTTTTAATTATTAATATTTTCAATATTAATTAGGTTGGAGTAGACCAATCAAAATTATATTTCCATTTTGCTCATCTTACTTTTTGAATAGGACAATTTAATATCAAATGAACAATATTTCCTGCCTGAATTTTGGCTTAATACTGTTCCATACTAAGTTTTAGGTCTCGTATTTTCATGTGTAGTAATGTTTATACCAAATCCAGAGCACTGAACAGTACAGATCTCACTGAAAGCATACAGTCAATTGGTAACAAAAATACACAAACCTTGAGACTGAAGAGCACTCACACTACCCAAGTACCATCTGACAGATCACCCAGACATCCTAAGAAACAGCAATGAATTTAGAGATTTTCTGGTCCAATATTCTACATGGGCTATAGAAAATCACAGATCATGATGTCCATTATAATTCTAATAAAGTAATAGAGCTGATTTTATTATTTTTCTATAATTTTCTTATTGGTGAATAATATAGAACTGATTATTTTAGTGGTATCCTAAATTTATTAATAGATTTTATTTCCTTTTTCCTGTATTTCCATTTGGACTTTCTGCTTTTGGACTCTATGTATTCTTTCATTTTTATTATTCATTTATTATTTCATTTTTATTATTTCATTTTTATATGTAATATTCTAGACAATTTTATATTCTGAATAGCTTTGTGCCTCAATTTCAAAGCATCTTTCTAGAAATGAGTACCTAGAATTATATTAAATACTCTAGAGGGATTTCATTAGGCTTTTTTTCACTCATATTGCCTGTTTCAACTCAAAATACTGATACTGATGCATTGGCTTTTTCACAGATCAATCAAATTTTTATGTTGCAGTTTTGCAGTGCTCAATTCATCCATCTTGGCTCTTTTCCAAGCATATAGTCAATTTTCTTCCTTTTTTTTTTTTTTTTTTTTATTCCCCAAACCCATTATCATGACTTT
>VZRH01007894.1:334591-379976 GCA_013397555.1 Urocynchramus pylzowi | reverse complement strand
TTTTTTTTTTCATTTTTACACTGCTTCCCCTTTCTATTCCTCTTTGTAACCTCCCCCCAGAATGTTTTCTACTTTTAGTAATACTAATTGCCATCTCCTTACTTACCATACAATTTACTGTTGGTCATCAGTTTTCCTCTTAAAATAAGAAGTTATTCCCAGAATCACAGAATGTGCTGAGTTGAAAGGCACCAGCAAGAATCACCAAAGTCCTACTCCTGGCCCTGCACAGCACCATTCCCAAGAGTCACACCATGTGCCTGAGAGCTCACTTCTTGAACTCTGCAAGGCTTGGTGCTGTGACCACTTCCCTGGGGAGCCTGTCTGAGTGCCTAACCATCCTCTGGATGAAGAACCTTTTTCTAATATCCAACCTAAACTTCCCCTGACACAACTTCAGGACATTCCCTCAGGTCCTGCCACTGATTCCCAAGAGAAGAGATCACTGTCTGCCTCTCCTCTTCCCCTCATGAGGAAACTGCAGACTGCAATGAGGTCTCCTCTCAGTCTCCTCTTTTCTGGGTTGAACAGACCAAGTGACCTCAGCTGCCCTTCATAGGGATCATTTCTGTGGACTTCCTTGGTTTACAAATATTCTCAAGAGACCTGCAGTTTCATGTGTCAGCTTCTTCGTGCACAGAGGAAATATAATCATCACAATTTGAGTGCATTAGGATATAGACAGGCACATCATCAGAGTGAATGAAAGTCCTTGAGCACTTCCTCAGCACATCCTTATCTTTCAGATGCTTGCCTTGTTAGGTCACAATATAAAGAGCAGTTTATTGCACTTCGCACTATTTAGAGAGCAGTTGAATAACTGTGGGGCAGAGTTGCACAGGGGATGAAGTAATCTGAAGATGGAGCTCCCTAAGTGTTTCATTCACTTCAATGAATGTCTGAAATGGAAATTTCCATGTTCAGACTTCCATTTCCATTCTACACTTAGCCTCTGCTCATGCAGAAGGTTTCAGAGTCCTTCACTGAAGACTTATGTATAACATTTGCTTTGCTTTTAACACAAAAGTCAGTTCTTCTTACTTCAATTTTTACCACCAAAACTTCTCTTTTGAGTTGGTTGCTTTTTGACAATATTATTTTTGTCATCAGTGAATTCCTAACAACTGTCAATATGTTTTGCAAATTTTAATTTATTGCAACTTTGGCAATTCCTATTTCACATATAACTTTGACTTTAAAGATTAAAGTGTTTGTTCTCTTCATTCTTTAGGGCCTATATTCAGCTTACGTGGCATCAGACTAACACAGACATATCTTATAACTGCTCAGTTTTTCCTCTGTAAAAGATTCCAACCTGAATGAATATTTATGTATTTATGAACAGCACAAAATGATAGATGACTGTAAAAAATTCACACATTACCAGCACTTCAAACATTTAGTTGAGAAGTTTCCTATATATTAAGAATGCCCCTCCCTGGGAAGTGTTGCTTTGGGAAGACAAGCAACATTATCTATGGATCTCCTTCCTTTCTCCCCATTTCCCTGAGGCTTTGAGAAGGACATCATATGTTGAGAAGGACATTGCTGAGAAGGGCATCATATGTTATGAAATATCCTTTTGGTCAATGTGAGCATCTGTGTCAGCTAAGTCTCTTCACAACCTCTTGAACCTCCTCAGTCTTTTTGCTTTGAAAGCAGAGTGGGGAGAAGGCTTTGATGCTGTGCTATTCAGTAACAGCCAAAATACGGTGTGTTATCAATGCTGTTTTAAACACACATGCAAAACACAGCACCATATGGGCTGCTATGAAGGAAGTGAACTCCATTCAAGACAAACCCAGTACAAAATCAAAATATCAGTTTTTATTAAGATATAAACTCCTTTCAGGCAAGAAAAATTCAGATGAAATATTACCAGTGCATCCTATCAAATAATAAGAAAATAGCTATATATAACTGAATGCATATCTTTAATCCACTACAATATCCCTTAGACTGGTTTATAAGTTATACAGAAATTATCAATAGCAGACTAGATTTTCAAAACCATCTAAAGACAGTGGCTAATTCCAATGGTGTAATGATTTTAGGAATCTTTAGTTTCCTTTAGAAAACGCAACATATGAAATTCTGTCATGAAGAATACAGTGGAATAGAATGTACCACACAGTCTGCCCTACTTAGTGATTCTTTCTGAAATCTCTTTTCAGTGGCACCTGTACAACAGTACTACTCCTTATGGTTTGCCACGGTGAAGCTGTGAAGTGGCAAATCAGTGAGCTTCCATGTACCAACTCATTGACTACACAAATAATTTGGCACTACAAATTCACCTGGATTATCTGAAACATCACATGTTTACCTCATGAAGTTGAAACTCAGTAAACTTACAGATTTATAGAATGTTGAGTTGTACCATTGGAGAACAACTTCATCTTTAAAATTCTTTCCGGTCCCATGGCCTTATCTGGTGTAGTCGTTTTTATTCATCTGAGTGTTTCCATTGGATTGTGGCATTTAATTTTTGAAGATCTGTGTTTTACCAATTTTTTCTATGCCAAATAATAGTTTTGTAGAAGAAACATGATTGAAAAGAAGAAGTAAAACTCAACAATCCTCAAGGTTTATTATTGAGTAAGGAAAATCAGTCTCTCTAAAACCAAAATTCAGAAAGATCTATGGCATCAATATAATTGCATATGTACTCACAAAATTAATTGTTATAAGAAAAAATTAAGAAAAATGCTATTAATGCAAAGCTAGACCATTATAAAAATGAACCTGTAAGTCCCTCTGTCCTCCTTTCTCCTTAAGCATGCAAGTGGACTTATGAGAGCAACCACAAAAGATCAACCAGAAGATTATCAGTCTCTATAGGTCTTTGATGAACATCAAATTATAAAAGCTTTTACCAAAGGGCTGCAAGATTTAGCTGAGAACATATGAGACTAATAGTAATCATATCCAATGTGCAAAAAAGTTTCAAGACACACAGACAAAACAGATTTATTGTTTTTCTTCAAAGTTATTATTTTTTCCCCTTAAGGATTCTATTTTTTGCTGTTCACTAAAGAGACAAAACGATATGACAGTATGATGAAAGGTGGATAAATATTTAGTCATGTGGTGTGAAAATGCCCATTACAAACCTAATTTAAACAGTTATCTGAAAGAAATAGTGTTACAAAGAAATACCTAAATTTTGGCTTATCCAAAATAGGAAGCGGAAAAAGACAGTCTGAAATAAAATTACCTACACATGGTATTGCAGAGCCTTGATCTTCAGAGGGTTGTTCAGTGTCTTAACTTTTGTACCCTCCAGATCTTGGAAGTATTTATTAGAATAATCAGCAGTTCAACTAATGAAACATTTCATGACATCAACTGCCTATTTTCACAGTAAAGCTGTATTCCTGAACTTAACTGTTTCTGCAAACTGGTTGCATAACACTTTCTGTTTGATCTCATAGTCATTCATTTAATATAATTCCTCTAACATATTGAAATCTATTTTTTATCATTCTGAGGAATATTATTTTATATTTCTCACTAATTTGTGACCAGTTAATATTTACTGGTTCTTGTGACAATGTTGTCTTTCTTCTCTTCTGCTTTTGCAACCTCTATGCACTCCATGTAGTGACAGTCTTAAGAGAGTTCAATAATCTTTCTACCCTTCTCACAAACTTAAAACACATTTACAATTGGAGCTAAATCTCAGTTATGGTAACAATAGTAAATGTAGTATGTGTTTGAAAATGGACAGAACAGCCAGCTAAGAGGGAGTATGCTAGTCTTTGAAAACAAGGGAAGAAATTAATGGACTGCTGTCATAATTCATGGCCTTTGACCTCACCTTCCACTGACTTTTATGAAACCCTTTTGCGTGCTCTTTTTGCCATTACAATCCTTTAATTTTATGTAATCTAAAAGGAACTATATTAAGGATATGAAGAATTTAATAGAACAAAATACTTTAATAGAACAAATCTAAATCAAACTTTCACTAAAAATTAACTGCATAGACTAGAAATTTAGATGATACTGGTTCAACATCTTACTTTATCCTTGCTTTCATTGGGAGACATGATAACACTGGTATTTATCTACCAGCATCTTTTGAAAACACCTGCAGGCAACAGAGCAGAAGGTAGGAAGGGCTTTAAGTCTTGCTCATCTGTAGAGAAAAGCTGTTTACTTCACTTGCATTTATGTGAAGTGAAGTTAAACTTAGCATTAGCTCAGGTTAGTCATGAGTAATTATGTTGTACATCTGCCCACATGAATGTCTCTGAACTGTCATTCTCAAAGTTTGCTTGTTTTGGTGCTAGAGTAGGTGTTTTAAATCACAAATTTACAGAAAAACAGCCAGCATAATTAAAGTCAGATAGTGGCAAGTCTGGCATCAACATTTTATAATTAACAAATGAATTCTTGATTTTCCTCTGTACTGAAAGGTTAAAGTTTCCTCAGATTAATATTTAACTTAAAGCTAATATGCCATGTCATTAAAACACAAATGGTCTGTTGTTTTTTTCCATTTAAGAGATATGAAAATATTGTTAAGATGTTACAGAATCAAGAGGAAATATTATAGTTAAAACCTTCATTTATTATAATACATCTCTGTGATGTTCTTTAAAAATACTGAATCAATTTCATAATTCCATTCTTGGATAATTTAATTGTCCTTTTTGAGTTCTCACCTGTTTATTTTATATAGCTTTTTCTGATTTCAGCAGGTATACTCCCCTGAAGACAAATCTCTTAATTATTAAACTGCCTACAACTTTCTAAACAAAAATAAACATATAAATATATGACTGGATATAAATTTCTTATGTGCCAACCAAGATTTTTCAAATTTCTGAAGACTTGATAAAAGAAAGAGTGAGGAAGAATAAGGTCAATTTTCTAACCAAGTGACAAATGGAATTCACTCTCCTGAGTGAATAACAGAATTTGTGCTATATGCAGTGAGAAAAGCCCTGAAAGACTAAAATTAAACTTAAGTATTTGGTTTAAACTGATACTAATGAAATTTTGTAAATAATTGCAGAAAAAAAATATTATAAAAGTTCAAAATTTCCAAGATTTTTCTTATACAAATTTTTATATCAAAATATTGGAAGTCCATATACACAATTATGTCTGTATGACATTGTTCTTCCCTATCTTTCTTATAAAGTGTATCTTATACTGTTTTCTTCTAAAAATTACTTTGTAAGGTGAGGTTCCTGTGACATGACTTGAATCTTTGTAGAACAGTGGAATAAACCCAATGTTTTATACCAGTTATAATAAACAGCTTTTCTGGTTTTACACAGCATATATTCCTCTCTCCCCTTCATTTCCCTAAATTAGCAGCAGATACCAAAGCAATGCAGAGCCATCAGAGTTACCACATTCATCCTTTTGACAGTGCATTTGTAAGATGAAATCCTTTAATATTTGTGTTTTGAGGCTGTATTTTTAAATGGCCTGAAGAAGTGATTCATTGCATGAAAAGAGAAGTCAAGTTCAATGAGGAAATAACATATTTCAGAAGGAAGAGACAGATAACCAAGTTACTAAAAAAAAAAAAAAGAGGGCAAGAGTGAGGGCAATTTGCATACATTTGTAATTGATAATCAAAAAAGATTCTTTTCTTTATTCTTTTCAAGTTGTGAATGAAGACATTCAGCTCCATAAGGATAAAGGAATTCCAACAAACTGGTCTCAACTTGAAAAATATTGCTGCAATTTATTTAGAGTAGCAGCTCTTTCCAGTGCATGTGTACCAAATATTTACTGAAAAAGCTTTAAAGGATATTTGGATTAAGTAGCTACTATAAGTAACTAAAATCTGAACATTACACTTCTAGAAAAAATTTTGTGTTCTGATCCTCACAAAGTCCCATACATGGAGAGTTCATTTAATTATAATCCTCTGTAAGCACACCACCTTAAACCTAGAAATATAATGGTTGATATTTTATCGGTTTTAATAATTTTGTTTTATCACTAAAAATATTTTTTAAACAACTAAATCATAACTGGTTATTACCAGTTTCTCAATATATATGGGAAGATTGGAAGATTGTCTTAGTTTTCAGTATTATATTATTCCTAAATATTTATACAATAAGATTTTATTATTTCAATATCACTATCTCTTTACCTGAATATTTGCTTAATTAAGACACAACTCAAATAAAAATATTAAAATCTGTTACAATGAGAAAAATAAAATTTTTTTTTGACTGTCTTTGCCTGCATAAATAAATTCAAGTGAGAACACATTCAATTTTTTGTCACCTACAGTAATATTCAAATACCAATAAAGGTTCACAAACACCAAATGAATATTTTAAAAAAAAATTACTTTTCCATAAGTTTGTAGTTTTTAGGCTAATGATAGAGAAAAAAATGGTTGATGACTACCTATGTTGTCTTGGTTTTTTGAGTTTCTCTAAGTTTTCTAATATTTGCATTCTTGTATTAGAGTTTCTTACACACTTTCATGTAAATAATGATTGTTTTACATTCTTCTGTATAGGAGGAGAATTTTAATGGACTGTTAGTTTAACCAGTGTAGTTGGAGAAGTAATAATGTTATTATCCAATCCACTATCACTTTTAAAATTCTAAAAATGTTAAAGTCTAAAAAATAAAGTTCTCTTTTCCTGTTCCTGTTCAGATACTGAAACACTTTATGTGAGTTTTATTATTTCTTGTCACAACGGTGACATATCTAGGATAGAATAGAGAACAGTGTTCATTCAAATTTTGTTTTTTCCTAGAGATCTATAATGTGATTCCCTATATATTATTATCTTATTCTGTTTATTTTACATTGTTTCTTAGTTTCAGTTTTATTTATTTATTATTTATCAGGTATATTAGCTCAAATAGCACAGTCAGTTTTCACTGACATCTATGTACCATAATTTCATCAATTTTTTTTCATATTCTAATGACATTCACCTTATTTCTTGTCTAACCCTGTTGTTTACAAGCAAATAAGAGAAATTGGTGAAATTACTAAGTTTATAAAGAAAGTGGTGCTTTTGTTGTAGATAAATTTTTATTGACTATGAAAGAAGAATAAAGCAAGAGTAATTATATTTAAGACACTTTTATTAACAGTAATGTTAAATATGATTTGGAAGAATAGAAAATATATTAAAGAAGTGTTACTTGTTCAGTCTCAAAATCCTTTTCAATATCTTATTTATCTTAGCTTTATTCTACCAAAAGTTTTGACAGGAGGTACAATTTACACATATCTGCATAGCAATTCACAATAGCTTTCCATAAATCTAGGCAAATAAACCCTACTTTTTACTCTCTAGTTATAGAAATAAGTGACTAAAGTTTGAGTTCCAAAAATTTGAAATAAATAATAAATAAACTCCCTTCAAAATGGGAGATGGTAAAGATGATCTCTGTGCTAAAAAAAGAAAGAAATAACTGCCCAACGTTCATAGTTTTCTTATGCAAAAGAGCCCCAAACTAAATAATTTCTTTTTATTCCTTTGTTCAAGACAATGGAAGCAAACTGAAAAATCCCTTCCTCCATTTCATAAAACAGCAGTAGTATGTGGAGAGAGAGAAAAAAAAAAAAATAAACAACACAAAAAAACCCAAAACAAACAAAACAAACAACAATTGAACTGATAGTAAAGGACATTATCAGCAGAGTTAACAACGCGCCATTCTGTGTGAGCATGAAGCTTCAGGATAAAAAACAGTTTTAAAAACAAAAACATTGTATCAGTTTATTGTGGCTGTAATATCAACATAATTGTAGACTGAGTATAACAGATATATATATCCAATAGAACATAAGTAAGAATTAAACCTCATATTGGTAGAAGGTCAAGAAAAAATGTCCAGGGTTTTTTCTTACTGAAATGAAAAGGGAAATCACAAAATCCCTTGTAGTACATCTTCTGCTCTACTACCCATGCTCCCCCACTCAGCACTTCAAATTGGAAAGTTACAGCTTCTCTAAAGTTGCAACACATCCCAGCACATCCTAGCAACACATCTCAATAACCAGAAGTAAAAATGTGACATATTTAAAGGAGCTATGGAAATATTACAGGCAAAAAGTTCTCTCCTTGTAGACACCAGGCACAAGTGTTACAGTATTTGTGCACTATGTTAATAGCTATTTCCCTGGATACATACCTATTGTCAGAAGGCATTGTTTGAGCTGGCCCTGTGTGTTTGGTTATATGAAATGACATATGTCTGAAGCCAGAAGGCTGTTCAGCAAGCAATGCCCTGTCATATGATATGACATATGTGTGCACCCAGGCTACGGAGCCGCCACATTAATAAGGGCTTTTCTGATTTAACAGATGAGCTCTCTATTTATATGATACCTATAAAAGAACATTTTCTGCTTCTTTAAGCTTGCTTGTAATAGGGAAGCAACAAAAAACTGAAAGAGTAGAAAGTAAGCTCTTTCTTACTGCTGCCTGCTTCCAAGGAAATGTATGTGGTACTTAACATGTCTGAATTTAATTCAACAACTCTCTAATTATCGTTTCCTAAGAGATGCCATTTATGTGGTACTCTGCCATTTTCTGAAGTGATGCAGTTAAAAAGTTAAGTGTCTTGCAGAAACTTCTGGTAATGCAGGAGCTGTGTGAGCTAATCTTATGCAATTCTATCACTCCCATGGAAGTATATATCAGTACTGTTAAAGTACTGCAGAGAATATTTATTTAGTGCAATGACTGAAACAAAAGAGAACATTCTGGATTTAAATATGGGTACTTTCTCCCATCTTTTTGAAACAAACTTATCCAAACAAGAGTAATTCTTAACAGTTAACAATGTAATTTAAAAGTAACAAAATCATGGGGAAACACTTACAGCACCTATTAGGAGCTGCATACTCAAATAAGCATGTGCAGCTTCCAGCTGTGAAGTACTTAACACACCCATAAATCAATCTTCCTACAAAACTATTTAGTCTTCACTTTACTAATTAATCATTCTGAAGAGAGTATAAAAAGCATTTGTTGGTATGTTTACTGCTAGAAGGAAAGGGTTAAAAGTGGGAGAATGGTGAAGCGGACAGTAAATTTTCTCAAGTGACTCTGCAGCTGGGAATGCTAAGAATACCAGGGTGGGAAAACTCCATTTATTATGCCTAATAAATGTTGTTCATCCTCTGCCTGTTTTGAAGAGTAGAATTCTTGTGTACAGATATTAGACTCTCACAGACATGCTTGATCCTCCTGCTGGGAGAGAAAGAGATCATGAAAGCACAGCCTTGTGCTAATCTGCATGTGCACAAAGCTCTTGATTTATTGCAGACTTCACAGGTATGGGATCTGTATTGGCACAATTTTGGGCACACAATCCAGAAGTGCTGCCTTTAACATGAAGAGGCATCATAGAGAAATCAAGGTGACATCAAAGTTCATTATTGTTAATTTTTTTATTAAATATTTTTTTTAAAAAATAATGAAAGAGATTTCTCAAGTCATATATATCAAATCAAATGCACAGGTTGAGTAGTATCAGAAGAACATACTGGAGAAGAAATAAAGGACAATTCAGCAGAGAATGGGAAAAGAAGAAATAAAATGAGTGTAAAACTAATGTTGATTGGTTTGAGATTTCTTGGGTTTTACTTTTTTGCTATTAATTTTGCTATATGTTTTTTTCATGCTCGCACTTAGAAAGTGCAAGTGCCCAGATTTTAGAGAGTCAAGTTTTAACAGCTGTGGAAAATTTTACTTCAACAAGACATTAAGTGTTGAACATGCTGAAATTAAGATATTCATTGTCCCATGTATCTTATGAGCAGCCAAGACCTTTTCCAGGACAAATCCATTGATTTATAATAAATTATTCAACACTTTAAATTGTTTCAGTTGATTAATTATTGTCACAGCTATAAGTATTTGCTTCAACTACATTTGAATCTATTCAGTTCAGAGTCCAGCTATTGCATTTTCTTACATCTTTCCATGGTATAGAGCACAGACAACTGTAATAAATGTGAAGGAAAAGCGAGGGTTTACGAGGACCTTATTGATGTTCTATAAATACATGTAAAGAGGGGATAAGGACAAGAGAGATGGACTCTTTTCATTGTATTTGGTGACAGGAGCATAGATGCAAGGAGCATGAATGGAAAAACATGAAATTCCATCTGAACAGTGAATACAACTTTGTTACTGTGAGAGCGGTCAAACAGTGAGAGACTCTCCATTTTTGGAAACACCCAAAATCCAACCAAACACTGTCTCTGGCAATTTCTGTAGTTGACTCTGGTCTGATAGGAAAATGTTGGAGTAGATGACCTCCAGAGGTGTCCTTCAACCTAAATGATTCTGTGATTTTATGAAATAGTTTAAGGGAAGTATTATGAAAATAATCATGACTACATGGTTTATATGCCCCATACCAGGATTTTCCTAGTCTCTGATTGTCTAGTGAGATGGTAGAAGAAAAGGAAAAGGAGAAAACAGAGAGATAAAAGATTTTAAAATGATGAAAAGTATAAGTTAGGATGAAACTAGGGAAAATATGAGAGAGGATAGAAAATGACAAGAAGAAATAATGTAGAAACTCCTAGCAATGATCTGTTTAATTGTACTGTGTGATGCTTAAAGAAGACAAGTGAGAGTAATCAGGACAAGCAGGTTGGGAACTGAGTATTTTGGAAAAGACAACAGAAACTTTTCAACACATACTCCTCAAATCTCAGAATAGACTGTTATAGACCCTTATGCTTCTAGTTCCTGCAGAGATAAACCTCATTCTTCTTACTAATGGTGGTTTGGTCTCTACATGAAGAAACACAGATGGCACCACATCCTGTCTTTAAAATTAAGGGCAGTATGTAAAGTTGACAGCCATCTTCAGAGAAGAAAATACCATCTTCCCTTTCTCCACAGATATGCAGACAAGACAAATAATTAGAGAGGGATAATAAGAGGGAAAATGGAAACTGATATCATCACTGACTATAAACATCCTCTTTCAGTACATTCTCATTCTTCAGCACCTCTAAGTCACATAGTTTAAGAGTGAAAATTTTAAAATAACATAAAAGAATAATATTTTCTGTGGTGTACCACTGACTGTATTTATGTATTTAGATTAAATCTGTGAGGTAAGATATATATTTACTAACGCAGGATAAAGGAGTTCACAAGCTGTGGATCCTCATTAAAAGTGAAAGTCTGCCTGGCTTCTTCCTGATACATTGTGGAAGAAATCAGGCATTTTTACCAGCACATTTCTAAAGTCTGCTTAGATGGTAAAAAACACCTTTCATAGATTTTGAAATTAATTTGTTTGGTTAATGAGGCATGAAGATAATTATTCATCCCTTATTTTCCCCTTCCCCTCCTTATTTTATCAGTGAATTTATCATTGAATTTGAAGTGAAAAAGATTTATTATGTATGTTATATTATGCTAAGTTCTTATTAAAACCTTACTGCTGTTTTCATGCAGATGAATAGCTATACTGTTGTTAATAGATATATTAATCTAGCCATGAGTTTCAAAGAGCCACAGTACAAGCCTCTTTCTGACAAAGGTCTGCCTTACACAATGGCAAGGAAGCTAATATGAATGCCTGAGTCAGTAAATAACTTGCATCTTCTTAGTTTTGAGTCAAATGTGTTTTCCAAGGACAGTTTATTTATGCATAAGCTAAATTTTTAATAGCAGCAAATATCCAAGGTTAGCTACACCTGAATACCTGAATGTCATGACCAAATAAGCCATGAGACATACCTTGAGTATAAATCTGCTGAACACTTTATTTGTAGTATCCTGAAAACTACAAGTTAAATGAAAAATGTAGGATGTTACATAATGATCAATTCACATTCATATATTCACAGTAGCATTCTTTCCTTCGTTTTTGTCTGGTGGACTACATCATTAAACAGAGAAACACAAGATATCAGGTTGAAGGCTGAGGTACATACCACAAAGGACAAAGCTCCAGTGTATTGTAAACATCTCAGTAAACAAAACTGTTGATGAAAAATTCTGGATATCAGAGGCTTCAATATGAAAAAAACAGATCCATAATAGAGTGGGTATTTTGACACAGCTTGAATATGCTCTGAATATCTTCTTTACATTATGCATGTTTTACTGTTTATGACAATATACTAAGCCAAAAACAATACAAAGAGAACAAATAAACAAAAAAAAATCAAAATCCCTTTCATGTTAATTTTTAGGAAATATTTTAAAATTTGACTGTTCTATAATGGCTTTGCTGACATTTCTTTTACATTTTTCTGATTTCTTAATGGCAAAATAAAGCCATATAACATATTAATTAAAAAAAATTAAAAACCTACAATTTGCTTTTCATCAAGCAACCCTACTCTGATATATTCACATATGTCATAGCTGAATGTTAGAAGATGGCTTTATAGACGTATTAATTAGAGGAAACTAATTTCAACAATCCAACAGATAAAACACTGAAAGTTATTACCTAATGAGAACAGGAGTAGAAATTTCTTAAATCATACCATATTCTATGTTATGAGTCTTACTTTAAAGGTTACTTCCTAGCTAGAAAATATATAATTGCTCCATCTGCCAACCCTACAGCATTGCAGTACTGTCAAAAGTGCCATATGTGGAAAAGTCAGACTGTTGGTCTGTTTATCTAATATACATATATCCTGTAGAACCTGTGAAATCAAATGGTAACATCTCTCAATAGATCTCAAAATACATAGTGAATGTTTGTTTTTCTTTTTCCCTTTTAAATAAGTGTAGGTGATATGGAATTGTTAGAATGAGCTAGTAAACTTTATTGTTGCATCCAGAAGACAGTTGATTCTGCCCACCACTATAGATCTGAATTTTCTGAAGAGATACACACACTGAAAAAAAAAAGTAATTGTATTTTTAAAGCACCATGAGGTTTGGATAAAATAATCTATGCAAATACCATACCTTTTATTTCTATCTTGTAAACACCTGTGTGCAAAATTTGAAATTTATGAAGTTAATATTGGAAACTGGTAACAAAGACTGCTTGTATGAGAAGGATGGACTCATCCAAGTTAACTTTAAAGTTAACAAGTTAACTTTACTTGTTCTTTGGTCACAAACAATGGATAAGGAGCCTTTGTGTACATCTTTTTGTTGTCCTGAATGCATTCTTGTTATCAAGGGAGCAACACCAGCTCAAACAAAGAGAAAGTATTTCAATTTTTGATTCTGGTTTCCAATAATTAGGGAGCTGGCTGGTACCCCACAAAAGGCTGGTTTCTCTGTCATCAAAACTTTACACTATTTACACATTTTTACAAACTACAGCCTCAGTATTCACTGCTCATTTGAGTCTGGGCTCCATTTTGAGGAAGTGGTCTGTGAGACAGTACTTGTGAACTCCCACCACCAGAATTACTTTTCCCCCAGTTACTGCTCAGTTCTGCTGACTTTATTACTGGTGCCTCTCATCTAGACTGCCCATTAATCTAGGGATTGTCTTCCCTTTTCCATAAAACAAAACACTAGCTAAACTTACAATGATCACAGTGCAATTGCTTAATCACAACTGTCCAGCTAAATCTACTGATTAAAAATTAAAAAAAGAAGTTTGCAAAGTTTGATTCAAATCTTAATGGTCGCAACATCATTTTTAGTGTACAAGAGAATAAAAAGTAATAAGTAATTACTTTTGAAAGCATGATATATTTCCTAGATTTTGCATCCAGCTTTACTGTAAACCAAGTTATTAGAACAAAGTGGTATTTGCAAAAAAAGGAGTTCTGTTTCCAGCCTTTACTCTGGGGGTGGAAGGAAAAGGAAGGGAAAAAAAAAGATTTGATAAAGTTTCCAGAACTTCTACTCTAAGTAGCTGCTTTTCTGTGATTATGGTGTCTTTTCCTCAAATACAACCATTACAGAAACTCAATGTCATTTATTGACAGCATGTTATGCTGCATTATAAGTTATAATTCAATAAAGCTATTCACTCAACACAAATATTACCTTCCTTTAAAAGAAGGCTTGTAACCTAAGGCAGCAAGTTAATACATATTTGCCCTGCTAATATATTTACAAGCCATTTCAACTACTTTGTTCATGCATGAGAGAGTCATCTGAATAATAACTTTGTTTAGAATGACATTATGAAGAATGCTCAGTTAGAATCAAAGCACTTTCAGAAGACATTGAAAATAGAATCAACTCTAAAATTTTACAAGACTGTCTCCAAAGCAGGAAAAAAAAAAAGGCAGGTGATTGTTTAAAGCTTCCTTTCTTCTGTTTATTCATTCCTTTCAGTTGTCTCTCCATCTTTATGAGCTGTTGTGGGTGGTGTGGGTAGCTATGAATCAAAATTTTTTATATCAGTACAAATAAAAGCCCACCACTGCCCTGTAGTTCCCAGGCTCCATCCAAAATGGACATCTGCAGTCCATGCTAGTGGATAATCCCCTGGGTCCTCTGAAAAGTCAGAGTAAGGACAAGAAAATTTGTGCTTGGTTTTCATTCCAGTGTGTAGTTTTTCTGGTGAACACCTATTGCATTGGTATTGCACTTGCTAAAGGACTTCAAATAAGAATGCTCGTATGACTATTACGTGGTACTAAATCAAAAGATGCATGAAATAAAGGAGCAATACTTCCTTGATTTGTTTGCCATTCTTTTACCTCTATTCTAATAACACTGTTATTAGAGAAGAAATTCTTCATTACAAACTGACTGAGGAATTATTTGTGAGACAATTTAATGGATGTACATTTCATAATTTTCGATAAAAGCTATCTATGCAAATACACAAATGCCAACACATATAGACAGGAACAATCTTAATTCTTTGACAGTATAGGGAAAATTTTTCCACTCTCCAGTTATCAGAGATTGTCTTCCTACTTCTGCTTTTTTTACTTCTGCATCTGTCCCTTTTCCCTGTAGTACAGATCAACTTTTTCACATGTATTCAAGATGAGAGTGATTTGTGCCGTATTCTTATGAAAAATAAGCAAGCATTTTCAGAACATTCATAGTGTTAATGGTGTATCATGGTCTGTGGGAATGTAATAAAACAGGCTTTGCCCTTGAAAGATCTACCATAGAGTTTTCCCCATCTAGGCTGAAAGAGAGGACTTCCCCCATGGTGCTCTGCAGCCCCGTTGCCAATCTACATTAGATTGCCTCCCACATTGGCCAGGTGACCCTGCCCACCCCAATTACTCATCCCTCATCCCCCCTACAGGCTGCTGCTCTCTGCCCTGTCCTTTGCCCGCCCCTGTGCCCTCAGGTCATCGGTCACTGACCCCACACTTAAGCCTGTGCACCTCACATGGTTTTGCCTTTGTCCCTGATCCCTTTGGTGTGGTGGATGCAATAAACCCTCGCTGGAATACATCACACAAAGACTTCCTGTCTTTCCTCCACTGAGCAGTCTGTGGCACGTGTGTGTCCATGGACTTGAAATGGCTGTTCCCGTGGCCTTCCTCCGAGCAGCTTCTGAAGGAGACGCTTTGGGGGAGGTTGCAGCATTTCTACCATCCTGCCATGTGGCAACAGTGGTCTGTTTTCTGATCCAGGCACTATTTACCAAAGGGTGGAAAAAAAGATTGTCTTATTTTTTCTTCCCCCAGGCCTATTGTTTTTTCCTCCCCAAAGACAATAATGATTTGTTGTCAGACTTGGCCTAGAAACATTAAAGCTCAATCATATGAAGGGAATCTGCTCCATTCTCTCATCCATTTTGTGATCAACTCCATAATTCCTTAGCAGCATAACCAACAGGGATGTATTTTTCAATGTACAACTAATACATCTCCCATAGAAAATATGTTGTTTAGAGCAAAGATTTTATTCTGAAGTCAGAAAAGACAAACAGGAACCTCTGAGTAATACTTTGGAAGTGACACAGTGTGACTATAGAAATAGAAAAGAAAGTATCGAAATTCAAACGTTTTGCTTCATACAATTCACATGCAAATATACACTGAGATAAACAGAGAGAGTTATATCACTATGAAGACCTCAAATAATACAAATATCTGTCAGTTTAATAAATCAAAAAGTAAAAGAGAGGTTTGGATGACATCAAAGAAGTCCTTTTTTATCACCTTCGCTTAATTTCTACTGGGTCATACATTACAAGCTTCTTTTATTTTTTTATTTCTCTAAAATTAAAACATCTAGTGTATTTTCCTTCTCTGGTGACAACATTTCATTTCTTTTGGGATGTGAATTTTTCTATTCTCATCTCTCCTGACACCTCTTCCTTCCAATCTAGATTTTGATAAATTATCAAAAGGAGAAATAGAAAAACAGTTGCATGGAGTAAAAATTGGGGAATACAATGATGAGACAGCTACTGCAGCTGACTCTAACAAGATTAACATAAGAAAAGCATTAAACACTCATAAGATACAGCTAAAATCAAACATTTCTCCCATATACAAAGAGGAGGCTTACCAAATCCAGATCTGAAACGTCACAGTGGCAGGAACTGGTAAAAACTTGTTCCTCAGCTTGCACAGCTGGGATGATCCAGACTGCTAGCCATAATTTACACATGGTTCATCCGCCTGGCTAAGCTTATATCCTTCCTGAGTGGTTCTGTTTTCTCCAGAACAAAGCTTTCTTACTGTCAGGTCTCATAAGTGTCTCAGCAGCTAAATTTTCTGTGAGTATCAATTCCTTCCTCCTTCTGTTGTGTGGACTTTTGGGCAAATTCTTCTAGGGAAGAGAGAGGTAATTAGAGAACTTTACTAGTTGTGTCCCTGCTACCTTTTTCTGTTAAGTGAGTCCTCAAGGAAAGAGCAGGGAGATTTTTCATTTGATTCCTTGTTTTACAAAGACAATGTGCAAAAAGAAACAGGCAGAACATATTCCTGTTTTCCAAATCTTCTCACATTTTCCACGAGGAAAGAAGAAACAAAACAATCAGGCCCACAGACACTGGGCTGTTTCCAAACTGTGACAGAAGCTGTTTTCTGTCTCTCTGGAAATGTGTGCAAATCCTACCTGTTGCTTTGGTTTGTCCCCTACATAAATTTCCTATACTAACCGGAAATAAGATCAATAATTAGGTCTCTCATTTTTCTTTACTTTTCAGAGAAAGAGAGGGAAGAAGCAGCCCTCAGCAGTAGAGCAGAGATCAGCTTTAGATTTCTGCATAAATTTTTGTGATCAAAATAGATTCCTAACATGGAACAAATTTATCACTTCATGCCTCTAAGTATGCCAGAGATGTGGTTCTGCAATAGGCACCAGGACCCCTCCCCTCCTTCAACCAAATCTCAGATACAACCCTTCCTCCTCAGACAATCCAAAAGAAGTCATTGTAGAGTTAGAAACCATTTATTCTTTGGAATAGATTGAGAAAGGATAATTCTCATACATCCCCTGTCAGCCAAATTTACTTTATTACTGTAGTGGCAGGACCATTCAAATACATTTTAACCCATTAAGATAAGACATCAGCATCCAGAAGAACACCTTTATTACTTTTATTGTCTAGTGATTGCAGATTGCTTTACAAACTTGCAGGGAAAAGTTGCCATAACAAATGGGACTTTTCAGGTTTTGACTTATACTTTCCCCTTATTCTCCTACTAAACACAGGGCATTATTTCTTTCATAAATAAAGTAAACCTAAATAATTGAAGGAAGACCTGTTTTTCAGAAGAAGGTTTACTCAAGGCTATCTTCTAAATTTTATGTGGCATGAAGAACATTTCTCCTGTATTTTCAATTCAAAATATTTTCCCTAAAAAATCTTTCAATAAAAATTTACTTTTTGAAAAACAGTATTATTTAAAGAAAAAGTAAGGCTAAAGAAACTTACTGCTAACCAAGAAAAAATGTAGAACAGTGAGATGAACATCAGGTAAGTGTAAAATGGCTACTTCAACCTTGTACTCGCGTCCGCAAATTTAATTTTAATTACTCTCCCTCCTCTTCTGTGAAAAAAACAATTGTGGCATTTTGGAACTTCTAATGAAGTATTAATAATGGAAAAATTTGCTAATCTTTCTTCAGAGGAAGTAAATACATAAAGGAGTTAGTTTAATATATGTGGTTTACCATATCATCTAGTATTCCCTCCCACCGAGATTTTATTACACAATGTCAAGTCATCACGAAGTCAAAAACATTCACAAATAAGGGAATGCTAGAATCTGGATTGTCTGCAAGGCAATAATTTAATACTCCTGTGTGTGTGTCATTATGATAATTCTTCAGATATATAATTACACTGTACTTTATTCCATATTATTTTATGTAATTCTTGCAGAGGAAGGACTGTACTTGGTTAATGATCAGATAGTCCCATTCAGCTCTATTCTTGTGTGAAGGATCAGTTGCTGCACAGTATTCATCCCTGTTCTGGGGCTCTAGGAAACACTGAATTGCTAATTTTTCTGCAAGGTTTATCCATGTAACAGAAGTGCATTTAATAAATTAAATTTTTTAACATCATTGTTTTATTGTGACTTAGGAAAGTTATATAGACAAGGGACCAAAACTATAAAATAATTCACTATATTCACATAGCAAATGTAAGAGATGAAGAACCTAACTTTCCAGATTGACTTGCATTTTCTAGATTAATATATTTAAAATGCTTTGATTTCTGTTGTATTTATCAGTTCCTCCAAACTAAACAGAAGATTAGTAGTACACAGCTAAAAATTGACTTTGTGTTACTGAATGTCACAGACTCTGACAGACTCTGTGGTGTAGACAGACATGAAGATCTTTGGATCAGGAATGAACTATTTAACTGGGAAGTCTTCTTTTTCTATGCTTGCCACTGTAAGAGGCTAAGTTTTGCACCTGAGTTCCTTCCAAATTCTGAAATAAGAAGGTGCTATGAGACTGTGCCACTCAGGATTGTTTCGCTCTCTTCTGAGCCTTGGGAAAAGTTGCTTTCCTGGTATCACTGGCTGGGAATTGAAGTTTGGGCTGATGGTCAGCTAAAATCTCCTTTACACTCCAGGATACTTGTTGTTAGGGATGGCAAAGTTGTTCCTGAAACACAAGAGAATCTGAATTTATTAAAAACAAAATTTTCAGCTGCTTTTTCTGTGGTGTATCTACTATGATCCCAGTATTGCCTGTGAGCAGTCCATACCCAATAAACTTGCCACAGTGAGTTTTCAAATAAAGTAAATTGCAGAGCAAGCAGTGTTAAAGTCCAAAAGGATGTCTGACTTTAGGTAAAAGGCCAGTATAAAACCAAGCAAGGGTGAAATGCCCTCTGGCTTGGAATTAACCTTTTATTAGTTTTATAATGTTTATTTGAAGGTGGAATAAAGACAAAGCTTGACACCAAATTCATATTCATAGAGAAAATGGGACATCAGACACTCCAAATTCCAGTGATTAGATTACAATACAATTCATTTAAAGGGTAAACTAAAATTTCTGAATATTTCCTGTAAATTTCATTCTAATAGAAAATGTTATTAAATTAAATATTTGAAGAATTTTTACTTCCAGGCTGAACCGAAATATTTTTCCTTCAATTTGGAACTGAACTGAAACAATAATTTTGAAGTATATATTGAAACTTGTCAGCAAACAAAAGATTAGATTATTTTCTTCTTTTTTTTTACATATTCAGGATAGACATTTAAAAAAGATATTATTTGTTCTGTTAGGAATTTATTCAACACATGGATCATTTGCAGTTGTTAAGGACTTCAGGACAGCAACAATTAGCTGACCCTTCCCATGTCTTGCTTTACCATCTTTGCAACATGAATCAACACTTGCAGTCTACACATGCTTCAGCATCATGACTCTGTTGTTCACTGTTCTGTTGATTGGAGCATGAACTCTTTGGAAAATTAAATTTTGTATCCATCAGATACCAGCACTTGCTAAATAGTTACACAGCTCAATAGATCCAGAAAGCAGGGTGCTGTCCATATTTTTCAGGTTTATATCTCCACAGTAATCTCTCTGTTACTCCATTGGTGATCTTCCTACATGCATATTTATAGGTGCTGATATATCCCTCTCTATGTTATACACAGAATTAGCAGAAGGAGAATAGAAAATATTTCTCATTAGTCCCATAGCATCAGCTGCACTGAGGAAATTCTTACTGTCAGGGAAGCACAGCACTGCAGTCTCTTCCCACCTTCTTATCTGCATATGACAGTGCTAGGGTATTTGGAAAGAAATTGAAATGACATGCTAGAAATGCAAATGATGTGTAAGCTCTTACATGGCCACAAAAAAGTGAGATTAAATCCTTTCACCAGCTGTTCCACACTGTCAGATGACCCTTCCCATTATAAAATGTGGTCTTTTTGAAATTTGTTGAAGTGGTGCTAGATGAACCAAATCAATTTCATCTGTAACAGCTAAAAATAAGTTGGTATGGTTCTCTGATTTATGCAGACCATTGTTCTGGTCATTCTTTCTCCTATAGGAGCTATCAAGGTAAAATTGCAAAAAATTCATCCTGTATTTATAGCAAAACAGGGTACATTTTCTCCACTGATAGTTAAAGGAAAGCTGAGCATTAAAAACAAGGAAAAAGCAGTGTATTATTTACTTTTTAGAGAATGCTTTAAATAATTGTATTTCAATATATTTTAGTAAAATTTCCACTCATAAGTTTAGGAAAAGAGAAAAAGGCTCCTGGACAATTACCATTTTTGTCATTCCTGTGATGTTTGCCTTTTAGTACTTTAGTGATTGATATGGAAGAATGCACTCAGTCTATAAATTTTTATTCATATGTTGCTATGAGAGGAAAAGACAGACTATGAGAGACAAATGACTTCTTATAACAGGTCCTGAAGTGAACAAAATCCAGTCTTAGTTCCTAATGTGATGACACAAAATAACCGCCATCTACTTGCTCCTACTCACCTTTTCCAATATATCTTTGAATAACAATACAAGCATATTTCATGTTACTCAGACCTTTACCATGCAGGATACTCTTCTCATCTAGATTGGTTGTATTACTTAATGTACTGGAGGCCCTCTGTAGCAATCACATCCATAAACACACAGCAGTCTGAAAAAAATAATTATTCTGAGAGAACTATAATTGTTCTGAGAGAACTAGGGCAAAACTGAGTCAAGAAAATTATTTCTTTTTTACATTGTGAAAAAAAAAATATTGGTCATTCAGAATCTTAGCCTGAAAGTAAAATAAAAAAATTCCAATATCCCATCAGATAAAAAGAAAGTATATTCAATACAATGCAGAAGTGTATAACTTAAGGCAGAAGAAACAGAATATAACATATCTCTCGATTTGTGCTGAACTATTTTGAAAAAAAATACAGGGTACTACATTTCAGATGAACATTTGTTTTCATCAATAATAGACCATTGTAGTTTCGAGGTTTTTATTTTTTGCTTCAGTGTTTCAGTTTGGGTTTTTAAAAACTAATTTATAGTAAGTTCTTGCTTAGATCTTTAGCTGACATTTGTTCTTGCTTGACATTATTCTGCTTATTTGTAAAAACTTTTTCACAGTTCACTTAATAGGAGAAATTTAAAAATCCATTAAAATCCATTAAACTGTATTGAGTGTCAGATGAAGACTTTAAAGTTCTTGAAAAGTCTCTTGATTTAGAGATAGAATTTTCAATACTGTAAGTGAATTAGAAGAACAAGATTTTGTTAATGTATTTTTAAAATTCTGCATAAGTTTCTGCTTCTTATGAAACATGTCATTAAAATTTTCCAAACTTACAGAACTTATAAAACTTACTGGTCCAGCAAGCATGGCTTGCACAAAGTCAGTCACTATGTGAAATATCTTGCATCTTGTTACAGGCAAAAGACAGATAAGCACATGAGTGAACCTAAGAATGCATTGTTGATTAAAAAAGCAAAAAAGTAAGTCTAATATACCCAAACTGTTAATTACCACAAACAAGTTTTGCTGATATAACGGTTTAAAATGGCATGGCAAGAACCCCCTCACTGTCCTACTGTTGCCCTCTTCCTTGGTGTTAGTGCTCACCCCTTGGGCATTCCTGTGGGTGTTCAGGTGGACAGTTTCATTCTCCCTTGGGAGAAGAGGAGGATTGCAAGCTTTTGTCCTCAGGGCTTCAATAAGAAGACTCTGATGCTCATGAAGAGGGTCCTTTCCATGTCAGTTTTAGGCCCATTTAATTTTATTTTCATACATTTCCTATGCACAGCCTATATCCCTGTCAGTATTTCACATCCCTACTGTGCCCTGGGGAGGTAAGAGCCACTCACCTTCAGGCAGCCAAGTCAGCCAGTGACACCTGGACTTGAACTGGGACAAGGACAGCCCCACAGAGTACAGATGTGCTTCCCAAAAGCACCCTGGGACTGGAGGGCTTCTGTAAATAATGCCAAAAATCACATTTACTTGGTTACACATCTAGGACAAGAATGAAAAAATGTCAGATTAACTTGGTCAAAGTTTTAAAATAAAAAGTGAGAAAAGGTTGTGCTTCACAATGGGAGACATTGTGGCTACAAAAAAAAAAAAAAAAAAAAGGTTCTATAATTGTTTAGCTCCATGACTCAAGTTCATGAGAATAAAAGCAAACTATTTAGCCTAGAAACAAAAGGCACCATTTCGAAATCAGAAATCCAGTGAGCTATAAACTAATGGAAGCCAGGACAATGTCTGTATATTTGCACTCTGTGCTGCTGTTCTCTTACTCTTAACTAAACATCTGCTACAGACAACATCTGTCAAAAACAAGGCTGTTGATTTGGCAAAACATGGATCTGGCCCATACCATTCTGTTCAATCTTACAATCAAAATCTAGCATGCTTTGTAATAAAACTGCTATTATTGTCATAAGCCTCATAAAATAATTGGAAATGCAAACAAAATATGGTCCATATAGGCACTCTTCATGGTTTTTGCATGTCTGGATTTACAGAATTATGTAGAAGTAAAATATTTTTCCCCAATATGTGAGTGTCCAGGCTAATACACTGATGAAGTAAACTAATCAGACTAAACCATTGGAAGTAATATGATGTTTAACTATGTGGTCTATAATAAGTTTAATAGAACAGAAGAATTCTGAGAAAAATTAATCATGCATCCTACTCACCCCAGCTTTCCAATATTAAATTTCTATTGACTAATGGAGAAAAACAATCAGCTCCATATACTTTAAATGATCATGACAAAACACAAAAACTTGTCTCAATTTACACCACTGGAATCAATAATATCACAATGCTGAGAAATCAGCTCAAATAAGACAAGAGTTGGGACAAATACTTTAATGTTACTCTCAGTCTCCAAAAGAAAATTTATGTTAGATTAACTCTATTCCCATTACAGAATATGCATCTTGTGTGCATATTAACTGGTCTATAATATTTCAGATTTATGAAGACTTCCACTTGTCCTGGACTTGAGAGAAAAAGACAAGATAAAAGGATTGTGGTTTAATTAGGTTTCAGTGTATTAATTCATCTGAGAGCTGTCTGGCAATAACTCACACAGTGCAGGTCATGGTTCATTTTTGTTGCCATCTGGTCAAGAGGTTCTCATGAATTGCTTTTTTTCACCTGCCCACCATTTAAGTAATCTCTTCATATGAGGGCCTGTCACAAGGCACTTCCAGAGAGCTAGTCTTTTACCTAACAGTCCAATAAGTTTTCATGTTAGCAATTTTTCTAATAATAAGGGCAAAATATATATATTCAGTTCCTAATAAAAAAGCATGCCCATTAGTCCTGGGAAAATTAAGGCAACAGTTGTGCTATTTCAGCACAAAGATTTTGCCTTTACCCTGCAATTCATGCACCTTTTGGATTGTCAGTGTGCTCCCCCCACCCCCCAAATTAATTGTTTCCATCTTAACATCTGCTGCAGCATTTCAAAGCACCTAAATCTAGGAGAATTATTTCTGTTGCCCTTAAATCCTTTTGTCCTACAGTGATTACAGGCATGTTAAGTGATATTTCCAAAGCAGGGCATGCACAAAATGGATACATACCAAATGAGCTACAATTAATATTTACTATCTTGTATTCAGTGAATGGGGCACAACTGGTGATGGTGTGCAAGCATTGTGCAGCACTTTAACATCAAAAATAGCATTTTCTAACACAGCTGAGACATAACTGCAAAGAGGCCAACAGACACTCATGGCACAGTTACACAAATAGGATGAAGAAAAGACATGCAAGACATGAAATCTTCAGGCAGGAAAGATAGCTTGGAAAACTAACACAGCTATGCAGAACAAGCAGGAAGGGTCTATGGTAGAATTAGAACAATCCTGCAAAAGAAGCAGGAAAGACACCAGAATCCTATAATTGGAAAATTTTAGTTTGGAAGGGCCCTCTGGAGACCATCAGATCCAACTTCCTGTTGAAAGTAGAGCCTTAGATTAGTTTATCTGAGCACCCATCAAGCTAAATGTTTCCAATGAGAAAGATACCATTACATTTCTGGGCAACCACTGTTTTACTCTTCCAACAGTGAAGGGTATTTTTTCTTATAATCAGAGATATTTTCCCTGAAACAGCTTGTGAACATATACTTTTGTCTTGTCACTTCATTTTGTGAAAGGAACATCAATCTTCTCTATTTCATTTAGGTACTGGAAGGATATGATAACTCACACCACATATACATTTCTCCTTTCTAGGCTGAACAAATCTAATTCCTCTGACCTTCCCTCATATTAAGACAGGTCTCCAAACCTGTCTTTTTGATGTTGCCCCTAGTGGCTCCTGAACACCCTCCAATTTTTTAATGCCTTCTGAACTGCATGGGCCACAACCACAATACCCCAGCTGTGGACAAAAATTTGCTTTCACTGCCCTAAGGGTGCTTTTATAGTGCATATTCAACTTCCCAGGTCTTTTTCTGCAGCTGCACCACAGCTAGTCAGATCCCTGCCTTTACTGCTGCTTGGGGTTCTTCCATCTTAAACTCCTTGCAGCTCTTGCTGACCTAAGCTCTCAGACTGCTTAGGTCTCTTTGAATGGTGGCCCCTCCTTCTAGTGGACTTATATTATCTCCCCATTTGCTGTCAGCCACATAGCTGATGTAATTGGGGTTCTTTCAACCCTGTCATCCAGATCCTTTATAGAGATATTAGGTAGTATCAAGCTTTTAAGGAACTTCATCCATTACTTCCTGCTAGTCCCTCAAAGATTCAATTGAACCAGAAGAATACTGAAGAATAAAGGAACATGAACAAGTATTGACTACAAAATTGGATTGTCAGAGGCAGATTAAAATCATCTCCTGTGTTCCCTAGGGCTTCGTATGGGGCCAGTTCTGCTTAATACTTTTAGCAATGATCTGACTGAGAGTGTCAAGGGCACCCTCTGACAGCTTGCAGATGACACCTACTTGGATGGGAGTGTTGATCTGCTAAAAGATAGGAAGGTTCTGCAGAGGAATGTGGACAGGCTGGATCAATGGGATGAGACCATTTATATGAGGTTTAACAAGGCCAAGTGCTGAGTTTGTACTTGGGTCACAACAACCTCATGCAATGTTACAGACCTGGGAGAGAGTTTACAGACCTGGAAAGCTGCCCAGCAGAAAAGAATCTGATATATTGGTCAAAAGCCAACTGAATATGACCCAGTGTGTGCCCAGGTAGACAAGGAGGCCACAGTAATCAGAATTACTGTGGCCAGAAGGGCTAGGGCAGAGATTATCCACTTGTCCTCAGCACTGGTGAGGCCTCATCTCAAACATTGGTGAAGGGTCTTTAGTACAAGTCATATGAGGAGCAGCTGAGGGAGCTGGGACTGTTTAGCCCAAAAAAAAAAGGAGGTTCAGGGGAGACCTTATCACTCTCTGCATCTACCTGAGAGGAGGCTTTAGCGAGGCAAGTGTCAGTAACAAGTATTTGGAGGGAATTGCCTCAAGCTGCAGAAGAGTAGGCAGCTTGAGATTGATTAGATACTTGATTAGATACTAGGAAAAAAGTCTTCTTTTCTCCTAGTAAGGAGGCAGGGACAGGCAGGGTTGCCAAGCATTGAAATAGGCTGCCCAGGAAAGTTGTTGTGTCACCATCCCTGGAGGCATTTTAAAGATGTTTAGATGTGGGATTTAGGGACATGGTTCAGAGGTGGACTTGACCATGCTGCATTAATGGTTGACTCAGTGATCTTAGACATCTCTTCTTACCTAAATGATTCTGTGATTTTCTTTTGGGAATGGGGCTGGCACAGCAATTATGGAAAAGAAATAAGGGCAAAACCAGAAGGACGCCTATTTAGATTCTGACTTCTCTTATCAACAAAATGTCAAGCTTCATCACCTTAACCTTGGACAGTGAAAAGCCACAGCCATCAGGTCTAACTATACTTCCAATGTTTCATGGTATTGTTATGTCAGCAAGTTTGGGTAAGTTTATAGACATCAATTGTTTTGTAGATGTAGTGATAATGATTGATAGCCATTTGGTAATGTACCAAATCCAGTAAAGGGTAGCTTTGAAGTCTGAAGCTATCCTGATTTATTGGTCTTTAACACTTCTGTCACAGCAGTATCTAATTTTCTACCAGATATGCAGATCTATGTATTCAGTTGCAGCAGTCATCAAACACAACTATGTGCTGTAGTTATATTGGGGAGAAACTGAAAAATGCAGGCCTTTTTAGCAGAATAATTTCCAAGGAGATCAAGAAGCAGTGCCATTTTTCTGTCTAATTTCAATAGGGACCGAAATGCTAAATTCTTTGCAGACGTACAGTGTCCCCGAGACAATTTTTATATTATTCTCAGACAATTCACAACCATTCAACATCATATTTGTCACAGATTTTCCTTGCCAATGAGACCCAAACTTAAATTCATTAAAGCTTAGTCTACCACGTCTGTGGATCCATTCCCTACAGGAAAGTTCTTTTTAGATATTTATCTGTTTGGCCTTGTAATGCATTATTTTAACTGTGCTTAGTCAGAAGTGTGTCTCCATGTAAGTATGGGTAAAATGCAAACAAGCCTGTATATATGTTCATCTATTCCTGCAGTCCTACTCATGATAATAACACTGAAGGAAAAGGGAACCAAAGATACATATGAATTCTAATATATATAAAATGTTTTTCAAAAAGTTGAGCAGAAATTTCCCTGCATTTTACAATTGTGGATGTTAATGTCCCTAGTTGCTGCTGTTTGTAATGCTATTTCAGGGTGTACTGGGTTGTAATTAAACTGAGTGTGGACAAATAAGATCCTACTTCACCAAGATACCTTCAACAGGAAATGCTTGCTTTGACTCTCATTTCAGTTTTAATTTCATTTCCCTTTCCTTCCTTGTTTAAAAGTCTGAACTAGCAGTACCAGCAGTCTCTGCAGATCACGAAGCTAATTGGTACTTGCTTGATCAGGCAAATACTAACATCTTCCTCAGTTTCTCAGACTCTCTTCCTTTTGCTAGTTCTTGGTGGTTTTAATTTTTAAATATCAGTTCTCATTCAATTATCACAAATTCCTGCATTTCAAGACAAACGTTCCTCAGCAAAGCAGAATTAACACTGCATCAGATGTTCTGTGTTAATCACAGAAATATATTGTAATACCTGTCTCAAAGTAGTACAGCAAACAGCAGCATAGCCATCAACTACTTTGAGAAAGCACAAAGAAGAGGTGAAACAGATCATATTTATTCTGAGGTGCTAGGAGGTGGGAGCATGCATACATGGATGCATGCAGGATTTGAGGAGAAGCTAGTGCACAAAGATCATACTACAATTTAATATACCACAACATATACTTTTACCTACTAATTTATCACTGCAAAACATAAGTTATAGGAGCTTCTCTCCCAGCAGACTGAAGAGAAATGAACATAGAATTTATATGAATTATCTTTTTGCCATACATTTATTCATCACAAATAGTTAATTCTCTTCTGTCTTAATACTCTTACGTGCATGCATGAGAGTGTGCACACCTCTGTGCCTTGGTTAACTCTCTAAGTATCACTGTCCAAATGTATTCTGTCATAAAAGCAGATATGCAGTGTAACCACAGGTTTGTGGCTGAGCCTATCTATGGTAGAGTAGATGGTTAAGCAGTATGTATCCCCAAGCTTTTGGTTAAGGGAAATAGAAAAGGCACTCAACTCCTACCCCAAATAATAGTAATATGACCTGAGAAGCTTAAGGCAAATCTCATTCTCCAAACTACTTTTTCTTGAGCTGTTCATGCTGGCCATCTGTCCCTATACTAGCAGACCTGTTCAGTTTCAACATCAGAGTAGAGAGTTAATGTCATTGCAAAAGGCTCCTGCTGTTTCCAAAAACCTGACTATGCCTTAGGGCTGTGTATATATGAGAAAACATCTCACTTCTTTAGCATAACCTTCCCCAAAGGCAGAGTCAACTCTCTCTCTTACATATTTTAGTCTAAATCAACCTGCAGTATCTGGAACTACCTTGTTGAAAAGCACCTTTATTCCAGTTTGTTCACTTGCCTTCAGGTTCTTCCAGGCATAAATAGGAAAATCATTGTGTTCTTAAAAAAATCTCTTATCCTGTGGTCACTCTTTTCTTTATTTTGGGGCCAAAAATGCACTTCTTTTAAAAGTAAAGGATATTTTCTTTATTTTTGTGGAAATTTTGTCAATGTCTTCCTGTTCTGTTTTTCCTCTCCCAACTTGTGGAATTGTTTTTTTGATAATATTTTGCCACCATTCCTTAATTTTCCTCTGTTAAGGCATAGGTGCATTTTGACTACATTTTGACATAATCACAGATAGGTTTCTGTACTATGCTCTTTGCTGAACATTTTTCAAGTTTGTGGATACTTAGTGGATACTTACTTTTTTCCTTCTTTAAACAGATTTTCCATTCAAGTATACACACAATTGGATAAAACCATAGTAAAGTTTGCCCATTGAAGAAATTAAATATTTTAGAAAGAAAAAAAGGAAATTAAAAAGTGGGATGGCCTTTCTTTTTTCTCCTCATAAGTCACCAATCCTCTGAGTTGTAAATCATCTTGCAGAAAGTATTAATGTTTACTGACGACTAACTTAAACAGTATGATACACATACAATTGACTTGATCTTGAGAAATTTACCTAATAAACAATCCTAAAGTATGTTTCCAAAAGTATGTAAGACATTCTCCCTTTCTTTCCGTTGTGAGTATTCTTTTTTTTCTTTTTGGATAAAATGTATTAAAGAACAAAACCCTGAAAATACATTTATAATTTCTATACAACTAAAAAAGAGAGAGTGAATATACTTTTTTAGAGTAAGGTACACTCTTCTTTTTATTTCAAACTTCCTTAAAAATAACCCTAAAAGGGAAAAAAAAAAAAAAAAATAAACCTCTGCAGTTTTCTGGCAATAGCCATTGCATAAATGTTCTATTAAGCAAGGAGGGATGGGTCTGCTAAAATGGTGTGGCAAAGACTATCACATGTCAAGAAAGAAAATAAATAAAGTCAGGCCTGAAATCTGATCCTGTAATGCAAAATAGTACTACAAAGCAATATTTTGTTTAGATTCACTCATGCTCTCCCAGTTGAATTTTATGGTGAATAGAAATAAGGAAAAAAAGCAAAAGGAGCTTGTTAATTAAGCAGCCTTCTGCCCTTTCCTGCTTCTTATAAGCTTTATTTATAAGCACTTCAATGATTTTTTTTTAATTTGAAAATATGTACAAGACATATTAATTGGACCTATTAAAGTGAACCAGTGTTTATTAACACCTTCAGATAGATCTTTCTCAGTTTTACTGCATGTTGAAATAAGTGATGGAAAAGAAAAGCATCGTAGAGAAGATGGAGGCAAAAACTGAAAAAAACCCAATATTAAATATGCCAAAAGAAACAGTCTTCTAATGTAAGAGAAAGCATAATTGAGTATTAATCTTGTTGCATACCAAGAAGGAAAGGAATGGGAAAATAGCAAACCATTACTGGCCTCTTTCCTAATGCACTTTTAAGTAGCTTTTCAATTATTTTTAATCTTGCTTTTAATTAGAAATCCCTGCATTTATTGAGATATTGAAATTTGCAATTTTTTTGTTCTTTGGATATAAACACATAATCTATATCCAATATGGAACATAAGGATGCCTAGTATGAATTCACATATCTCCAGGCAAATGTAGCATGAAACACCAGATATGGGAGAAGGAGCATAAAAGCTATGACTCTCTTCCAAAACTGAAATTTTAAGTTATGTGACGACATGCACCAGACTGATTTAGATATATCAAAGTCTGTAATGCAGCAACCCACCTAGACTTTCTGTAAGGGAATACTTTTTGACTTCAATCAGAAAGAAAACTTGCAAGACAACCCTATTCAGGTTCTCCAAAGCCTTAAACCTGCTGTGCAGTTTACATGCTTCCCTCCCTGCTAACCACCGGATGAGATATATGCCGCCATCTGCTTCTAATTCACTTGACATTCCAAATCAGCAAGATGCTTGAACTGACAATATATATGCTTAAGTCATTCCATTGATTTTAGCAGTCATGCTCAAATATAGGCTTGTTTCTAAGTACCTCATTGAATCAGGACCTGAAAGTGCATTTAAGGAACTCATAAATACAGTTAGCAGTGAAAGATATTATTAAATGCATCAGTAAATTGGAAAAGATCAGATTCTTCCTTAATATCACACTACAGAGCAAAATATTTCTGTAAGCTTACTTGGCTTTCAGAAGGGATGGGCTGAAAGAAAAATATGTTAAATAGTAAAAAAATTATATACAATTGAATTCACTCAGGGAAGCTGCCCTGTCAGACGTGTATTCCTTGTGCAGAATGGGTGTAGTTTTATTGACATTAACAGCTAAAATATTGCCCACTAATGTGATTTCATTGCTCATGAAGAATCCAATTTCTATTTATTCCTCATGGAGGTTACAAGAGGTGTGTATTTACTGAAGCCAGTTCAATAACTGAATGCAGAAATATATATTTACATTTACTCACAGTAATCTATCATTTAGCTGCTTGTACTGCAGCAGAGCCCTCCTATTGAAATATATTTCTTTTTCTCTATATAATTTTCTTCTGTCTCGCTTCATGTAGACTTTCTATTACATTTCTTCACCAGCCACTGCCACCCCTCTAACTGCTTTTCTTTCCAACAGACTCAGTGTTTAAAACTAAGTAGACTCATTTTGGTGAAGACCTGTTAAGAAATTCTGCTTTTGCTCCTCACCTTGTTAAATATCTATAGACAAAAATGGAGAGGAGGAGGGGCTGAGAAGAAAGACATAGCTAACACAATAAATAACGCTGTAGGAAGAACTTCATGTAATGTTTAGAGCAACGTTTTATATCAGTGGAACATTATTACATAAGCTCTTCATTCTCATGGGTCAGGATCCAGCAAGTATCAAATGAGAATCTCACCAAGCAAGTTTCAATCCTCCCTGGAGTTCTTGACTGCCCACAGAAGGCAGGAGAAAATCAGGGTTATCAGGCTACAGTCACAGAAGAAATCACTTTAATCATATCTTACACACATCTTGCCCTTGAGGGGACAAGGGCAAAAAATGCTTGCCAGAGGAGTAGCCAAACACTTGCTACCCTAAATGCTGACTTAAGTGAAGGATGTTACCAGGTGCAAACATACTACACCCATACAGTTTCCTACTCTTTTTGTTTTTAAATGATAGCACAGCACTCTCTTCAAGCCAGTTTAAACTGCCATAACAATGTATAAGCATAAGTTATACATTTAAGAAAAAATATAGCATTAACCATTTCAACTGATCTTCTGATAATTCTAAAATTTTTTCATATAGAACCATATACGTGTATATATATATATAATTCCCCCATGTGTTGTTCTTTTATTAAATAAAAAGGATTTTTAATATTTTAAGCACATAAAGGTAGGGTATTCTCACAAGTGGTTTTATTTTTTGTGGCTGAGTCACTTGATTCGTGAAATGAAAAGTCAAATTGATATGAACAGGCAACAAACAGGATAAAGAAATGAAATTTACTTCTGAGGTCATAATATAAATGTCTAAAATTCTGCAGCTGAGTACAAGCAGATATTGCTTTTAACCTTCATTTTATATGTTTGGCCATTTCCTTTGCTGATTTTTATTATTCTGTTAAACTTTTGCCGTTTTTGTTGCCTCTAGATTCAAGATCAATGAAATTTAAAAAGAATGCATGTAGATTTTGAGCATAACAAGTGGTATTTAACTTGTACTTTTCCTGCATAATGGAACAAGTATTGGTACTTGTGGAGCTAGGCATGTTTACTAGGGGAAAATCCACCTTTGCCTGGGAAGCGAAAGTGTCCAATAACATAATCATATTTAATATAGACTAATTAATTAAGTTAATTAAATTATGCTGTGGTCGAAGCAAACCTGGATTTTTCACCATGTTGTCAGTGATAAAGGAAAGAACTCAGGGAAATGGTAAATTATATTACAGTTTTCTATTACTACTCATTGTTTATTTTCATCCAAAATGGGACTAATTTCCTCCTTTCTCAAACTGGTGTAAATTAGGAAAAATTCTACTTAGTGGAGATAATTGACATAGAGTCACTGAATGCCATGGCTTTCTGACTAAAATGTCATTTTTTTTCATATTTCTAAATTAATAGTCCTAAAAAGCGCAAGGAAACATGGTTAATAAATATAAAATGAAAATTAATACTGGTTTTTATTTAAAATGTTTCTACTTGATGATTGACATTTTGACCTTTTCAACAATTTGTTTTGGTAAAATTGTCATATAGGTTCCAAATAAATGTGTGTTTTACTGACCCAAAATGACAGTACAGTAATGAGTTGTCAGGCTGCTCTTAACATTTTCCCATTTCATTTTCCTTTAGCTGTTAAATTAACTAATAGTTTTCTTGTACTATGGGTTTCTTAGCTTCGAGTATGTGTTGATTAAAGATCAGCATACATAGTAGTTGATCACCTGCTTTGTAATTACATCTCTTGGGTTTCCAAGCTGAATGAACAGAGCCTGCTTCTAAATATTGCAAGGGCTTTTTATTCCTCCTCATTGGTATACAACTCTCAAGGACTAACTGACATCCAGAGACAGATGTGGCTTGTTTCTAGCAACAAAGAGTGGAGGAGTGGTTCTGGCAAGAGTGAAACTCTATGGACAGGCAAATAGGCAAATTAGGCTCAACAACATATTAAATATAGGGATTTACTCTCTAAGAGCCGTTTTAGAGCATGTCTTACACTCCTTGCAGAGCTGTTTGACAAAAGCTACCGGTTTTGATGATAAAGTCTTTTTTTTCTACTAGCTGCATAATTTTGTGAATTTTTAAGCCCCCTTCTACACTGAATCTGCTTTTTTCTCCACTCATCAATGCATCAGCATGCTTTTTTTTTTACTATATTTACTGTCATGAGTTCTTAAAAATCATAAACTTGTACGATTTTTATCTTTCTAAAATTTTAATTCTTCTTTAAATGATTCCCAAGTGGATTTCTGCATATATTAGGAACAGAAGAGACTGGAATGTTTGTGAACAATCCATCCCAGTCCAATCTGTGCACTGTACTCCAGCTGGCAGTCAGTAGCCAAAGTTTTAAAGGGAAAAACAGTCAAAACTTGCAACGTTAACACACTATTCTTCATTTTGCTTAGCATCAATGCCACAGGATTTTCTTCCTCAGTGCAGGCTTTAACTTGGGGCATTTCTGTTGCTTAAAGAGAATTCCTGAGTTCATGTGCTTCATGATCTATTATTTGTAAGAATGCAAATAATGCAACTAATATCTAAAGCTGTAGGGCTGCAGACAGTTCATCCCAAAGTGAATAGATCTACTCAAGTAACTTTTAATTCCATTGTTATTTCTGAAGAAAACTAAAGCAAAAACCACTCTTATCTCCACTGGAGGCACAAAATCTATATAGAAGGCCTAAATCAGACAGGACTCTTTCCTTTAACAAACTGAAACTCAGCAGTCAACTCCAGGATCACTTTAAAATAGGAATCAAGAAAAGTGTCAGACTCACAGCATTGAGGGCTTCCAAAATGTCCATGATAATTTGCCAGATTTTGCTGATATTCCATGAACTGCTAACTGAAAATTAGTATATCTAACAGGCAGAGAGAATTCTATTTTTAAATTAGCAGAGACTGAAACTAAAAAGCATATTTTCAAATTTTTAGGGAAAAAAAAGAAGAGGATATTTAGGGAAAAAATTCATAACAAAATTGAAGAGTTTCAATTCACTCAGAAGTATAACACTGCTTTTGTCATGGTGGATTGAGGGCCAACTGCTCTGCAAAGGAGGGCAAGCTTGTCTGGATGCTACTGTGACCAACTCTGTGCTACAATTACAGAGACCTCAAGTTAAAATTTTAAAAAAATGCTGGAATTCAGTTTGATGCAGTTTGCCCTAAATAGGAAATCAACACATGAGCCACCAGCTAATAGTAATCTTTTTTCAGAAGGTAGATGTAAATATTTCTATTCTTTCTACTGTAACCCTAAAAGATAAATATACCTGAAAGTTACTCAGTATATCCACATTATGATTAAAAAAATCTCAATAAGACAAGGCAAAAAAGACATGAAGCCCATGTAGCCATCTCTACAAGATATTCAGAGTGATTTTTTTTTAAATGTTGCCTCTCAACTTCTGTATGAATTTCTTATGTTCAAAAACAAACATCCTTTTTTCTTCTGGCATTTACATATAACCTAAAAACATGAAGATGAACTTCACACATACTTTGAACCAGCTCCTGAAAATTTCATATAATGATAAAAATTTCATAAAATTATAATTTCTGTATTTTTCAGTCTTTTTTTTATCACTTGCTATGTACCCAGTATATAATAATGAAACAAATATATCAAATACCATCAACTTCTGTTTAGCAACAACTAGTGAGGCACTGCATAGGCTTCTGGTGCATGTTCAGGAACTCCACAATTCAATATTGTGATTTTACTACTCTAGGTTACTTATGGAGAATCAACAAGACAAATATAGTGTAAAAGTCACTGAAAATGTGATTTTTCTGCCCAATTGATCATGTCTCCTATGCAGTGGAGACATCTTCTTTATCAACTAATGGGAAACAATGAAATTATGCCCTAAAGACAGCAGTTCTTCCTTGAAAGTTTTAAAAATGTACTGTTCAAGTATTTTCAGAGTTATTCAGTTTGTAGTGTTCTTATGTGTCTGTCAGATGAGGGATACAAATATATGACAATGTGACAAAAACCACCTCCATTAGGTGCAAAAATAAGACCAAAATGAATTGACTAGTAAAGTGTTGAATGAGTCTCTAGCTATCAGCTCATGATAATAAGATAGCTTCCAAGGTGTAAAATGTGAAGAAAAAAACCCACATAATTTTATTCTTCATATTGTAATTCCACTGATTTAAAAACGTGTTAGATTATATCGTATGATACTGTGATCTTGCTCGGGGCACTTAAAATCTGAGAAACTCACTGATTTATATGGAATTCTATCAAACATGCATGGACCAGACACTGCCTCACTGATATGAGTGAATATTACTTTTTACATTACAAATAAAATCCCATGGGGACTAATAGTTTCTGTATTTACTGGCACATTTAAGTGCATTACTAGATTTTATCAGAATATTAAAAGAAGAGCTATACTTAGAAAGTTCTGAAATTACATTCTTTAATATCTGACATATTCTTTAATATCTGACATAATTTCAAATGCCAGGGGTGAGAAAACATATTAAATCTTTTCCATTTAAGGAGTGAGTCTTGGTCGAGTAAAGTCAGAAATAAACATAAAGCCTAAATTCAAGAAAATAACAGGGTTTACACAAAGAAACTATAAGAAAATAACCTGTGGAGAAATATTAGCTAGAATTAAAATTACCTGGGGAAAAATAAAACATGAAGTAATACTGTTCGGTAACTTCTACATGAAAAAAAGTCAAAGAATAATAAATATTTTTATAATATCAAGATAATGTCACACCACTTTTTAGTTTTATTCTGATAATTTAATAAACTCTGAAAAAATATTTCAAGGAACTTCTTGAGTTATTTAGAGCACCATAAAAACTTGCTATATCTAGACTGCATTAAAATACAAGTATAAGAAGTTATCTGAAATAACTCTTATTTTGGATGTAGAACAAAAATTTCCAATATTATAAATTACTAGAGAAAATTGGTGTATCAGAATCCTTGAAAAATGCTTCACTGGTCAACGTGCATTATTACCAAGCTATGTGTCATAATATCACTGAGTATAGAGGGATTATTGTCAATGTAGACTTACTGACTTCAATTGTATTTCATGAGTGAAACTGGTTTTATTACAACAAGGTATAATAAGGTGGGCTGTTTTTCTATATTTTAGAAGCTATATTTATATTTTCTGTATTTTAGAAGCTATTTCCTTACTCTTTAGATTTAATTAATTGTGTTCTTTCTTTTCAGTTTGCATTTCATCTGGATGTCATATGAATTTTTTTAATAATTTCTAGTCTGTTTTATATCATATACAGTATATATTACAAATTTAATTCAATATGTTCATTTATTGGATTGTACAACTTCATTCATAGATCTGTATAGAATCCTAATTTAACGCATACATTTAAACTATCATGGCTGGTGAGGAAATCTCAAAACACATTAAAAGGAACGTTGTGCGTAAAAAGTCTTTGGTTTTGGGAACTTCCATGGTCACGGCACATCAGCCATTTCCTTGCCAGTTTGCTATGTCAGCCTCAGCCCCAGCACAGGTGATACAGAGGCAGCTCTTATGAACTCAATTTTTAGAACAGGAAAGTCATGAACAGTCAGCGATTATTCCTGATTCAAAAATGGAATATGATGAATATCATTAATGAGAATTCAGTTAAGATGATTTAGTGATTCAGGATATTCTCTCCAGAATATTCTCTCATATACTGCCATATTCTGCTATTGTTTCGGAAGTGATCTATTCAAGAGAGAGAGCTCACTTTTGTGATGCCACGGGAAAGGAACCAGAAAGCTTTAATTAAAATTTAAAACCCCATGGGTGTTGTGGGAAAATCTCATCCAACGATATGCCAACAGGCAGGACAGAGTGCAGTCTTCATGTGGTCATTGGTGCTGGTGACAACAAAGGCTTAGTTCTTTCCCTCTAATTAACTAAATTTTCATTTTAATTGATTACCTGGTAACTAGTCAAACAAACAAACAAACTAACAAACAAACAACAAGCAAATTAAAAAATAAAGTGTCTCACATACCCTTCTATAATTGACTGATAGTTTCATTTATCAGTTTAAACTGGGGGGACACACCTTCATGTCTGGCTTTCCGTCAGTATTGAAAAGGTGGACATTTTGGACAAGACTTGATGCTTATTATCTGCTTTTCTGTGTGACTGGAAAGGGAGGAACTTGTCTGCTTCTAAATCTGTTCCATTTAAGCTTATTTTACCTCTTCAAACATTTAAAGAATAACTCAATCCTCAGATGTAATGATGCTTTGATAATCTAAGTATCCATGCTGGATAAACATTAAGAATGCTCACTGTACTAATGAAATCATCAGGCTTCAGTAGTTTTCTGCTATATATAGGATGAAAACCTCCTCCTTGAGAAGTAACCTATGCAGAGTGTCCAATTATCTTTTGGCAAAGGTGTATTACCTTTCAAAATTTCATTTCACTGGCAATGCTACATAACCTGCTGCCTGACAGTTTTTGTGAGCTCTCCTGTGGAAGCAATTCCGATCTAGATCAGGTCCTAAATTTTACTAAATAGAAATCTATCATTTTTCCACTGTATTAAACTGTCAATTTAAACAGTATTTTGGCAGCAAGTTATCACATAGATTCAAAATACTTTCTCTGCAATTCATTATTAAATTTAAAGGGACTCACAAGTAATGTTTCTCAGCTACACAGAAAAAGAAGCTACAGATTTTCTTACTGTATGAAATATAGTACACTTGTGGGTTTGCAGATGGCCAATGAACATTTCTAAATAAATTTAATGTGTCTTATCAAGAAATTTTGAAAATTGACCAAATAAAGTTAGGGCTCTTATTGATATTTTCATCTACAAGACACTAAATGCATCCTCTTGTACCATCCTCTTGAACATGAGGAATTTGAATTTAAATCAGTTGTAAGAGCTGAGCACTTTGAAAAAAAACAGACTTAAAATACCTTTTTCCATTAAGTAGGCACAAATATATTGCAGTGCAATTAAAAATGTATGAATCTAACTTTAAACAATTTACTTTTAAATTTACTTTTAAATGTTTGGCTGACATTTTCTAATAAAAATACATGATTTGCTTATTTAACATCCTTTAGATTAAGGTAAAAATCAGGAGATAACATTTACATTTAATTGTTTCTCAAATATTATTATTTCTAATGGACTCACACATTATACTAGCTGACAGTTATATTTTAAAGCTTAGTGCAAACATCAACAAACTAATGTCTTGCAATTGATGCACAGGAAAGCAAATCCTTTGGGTCTTATATTCTTATGTAAATCATAGGATGAAACTGATGATTCACTAAAAAGAAAGAACAAAAAAGATGGGGTATGTATGTTTGGGTTTGTGAAAACCATTCCTCTGATTTAGTATTGAATCCCTGAGTGAAGATGGTAACACATAATATTTGGATCAAAGGTAAATGCTCATTAATTAAATTGCATTTACTGAGGAAAACAAGTAATTTTTGAAAAACTTCACTTAAATGCATATACACAATGTCCAGAGTGTCCTCTTAGTACCTCTTCTACATAAACTCATGCATATAATTTTTCCTAGACATCTATTCTTTTATGCCTATTTACATGAGGGTTAGTTTTTCATAAAAAACAGCTGTATCCAACTTTTTGAAATCTGGTCAGATGTACGAGATGGCACACTTTTCCAGGCCTTGCCAGTCAAGAGGTGAAGTTCAGCTAAGGACATGAGCTCAGTTGGATATGACAGATCAGGAGAAGGTAGCAGAGGATACTGACAACACAAGGGCTAAGGGCATAGCATGAAGAGCAAGGCAGAAATGACAGTGACAAGACAAAACCACAGCACGTCTTGGGGGCTGTGCAATTAAACTGGAGAGAAAGTGCTGCCTGGGATTGCACTATTTGTGATAAAGCAGAGACCAAGAGAAGTAATTTCCATTTTTTTTTCTCACACTATAATTTTAACTCCACCTTGCAGATATTTGCTTGCAGTGATCCAAGACAAGCTGCAACAATCTCTGGTGCTCTGTGACACAGACAAAAAGGCAAGATTTCTAATTGTCTGGCAATTCCCCGTTGGATTCCTCTTATCTTTCTTATCAGTGTCTTCCATCACAGTGTCTTTCAGACTATGAGACATTGCATGGAAGCTCAGAATCAATGGGATTCCTGGACACCAGACCTACTCAGCATTTGTCAAGAATTACACCTTCCTAGCATAACCTCTGCTCTGCTGTTGTTTGAAACATTTTCCCTGGAGGAGAAAGGTTAGATCCCTTGGAGGTAATGAAAGTGGATTTTCAGGACGTTTTTACCAGGGTCCACAGAGAAAAAAGCATATACAGGGACCTCAGGAATAGAACAGTAAATTGGGAATTATGATGTGAGGGCCTGATTCTCTGCAGTGAGGTAAGTAGCACCCACAGTGGACTGGACTGAGAGAAGCTCTGCAGCAGGGTGACTGGGGAGTAGTGATCTGGAAGAACTACAAACTCTGAATTGGAAACTTAGCTCACCATTAAAGAGCTCTCTACTTAGTTGCAGGTTCAAATAAGATAACTTTCAGTGGAAGATTAGGATTGAGGGAGAAGTTTTTTTCCAGAACTCAGTCTATACAATTTCATGGGGCCAAAAAGGCTACATCCATCCATACTGAGAGAGCAGGCAGATGTCTTATCAAGTGTTCTTCTGTCTTCATTGTAAGGTCATGGAGATGTGAACAGGGTCCCTAATGTTCTGAAAACACAAATGTTCTAATGTCAGAAATCCAGGGGACTACACACAATTTAGCCTCCCTTTTGACTAAGAGAAAATCATGGAATGCTCTGGCAGCATATTTCTGAGCACAAGGAAGACAATAAGGTACCTGGGAACAGTCAACATGGATTCGCCTAGGGTAAATGATGACTGACTATGTAGTTGCTTTCTGTGATGTTATCTGGGACTGATGGCCCAGTGGTGCTGAAATGGGTTCCATTGCCAAGCAGGGGCAGCAAGAGCTAACAGCTCCCTCAAGGCCCTAACATATTCTTTCCCTCTTGCAGTTCTATGCACCAAGGTCAAGAGCATTTGCATTCCTGTAATTTATTTTCCCTTTGATTTCATTATAGCATTCCAATTTCTACTGCACATTCATTTCATCTTTTATCTTGTTTCTAATACAAGTGCCTAAACTTGTAAAACCCTGTATGTGTCAGCATCTGTAAATAATGAATCAAAACCAAAAGTCACTCACCAATTAAGCTCTTTAGTCCAAGAGATAGTAGAAGCTATGAAGTTCCATTTTGCTTCACTGCTACTAACAAAGAAAGAACATCTGTATAATCTAGCTCTTTTCACTGAGGAGACTTGAACCTTTGAAGGACAGAGGTCTTTATAAATATTAAGTCTCATTTATGTTTGCACCATTGCTAACTAAATCTGATTGACCTCAAATGGAACTGGTTTTTACTTTTGGTTTGTATCATGTTTTAACTGCCTCTCTGTAAATATTTATTCTAGTTGTTAATAATCTGTTCTTCAGCTGAAGATGATGTGATGCTGACAAAAATGCAGTATCCTATTTTAAATGAAGGTAAAGAATGCAACACAGAACCTAAGCATTGTTTAAAAAGTAATTGTATCCTTTTGGTCAAAACAAAAAATTCACTCTGGAACAGGGTGTGTGTTGCGTGCATGAAAATACATTTTGCCAGCTGGAACACTGAAAATGTTTACAGTATGTTCACACTGTGATTTATTGGAGTTTACAGCTCTGGAATGGGTACATTCTCTAAGGTACTAGATTGCCTGGAGCCTACACATTTCTCCATGTTCTTAAATCACTTTCAAACTACTTTTAAAGTGTATTAGCTATACTTGCTAAGCCTTCTTGTTCTATGACAGCCAGAACCATAAGCGCAATCTGTGGAATCTATGTGAACAGATGGATGTTTAAAAAAAAAGAAAGAAAATGAAAAAAAAAAAAGAAAAGAAAGTAATCTTGCCTATGTGAATTCACCCCAAATAAATGACCAATGACTTGTAGATATGATTTCCTTAAACAACATGGGTGGAGAGCAATTAAAAAGACCATTTTACAGCATCTACATCATTTGCAGCATTCAAATTCTAAAACATTTTAGAACAGTATTTGGGTCATGGCTACCCAAGAGGGGTTAAAAAGACATGAACCTTGAAACTAGAGCTATTATTTGGGTGAAATAGTGCACTAGTGCAAACAGACAATTTTAAAAATAAGCTTTTGAAAAGTTTTTCTGATAAATGAAATATTGTAGTACTCTAGCACCCGGTCTTCATAGATATATTTGTATATTGCAACTAAGCTTTTCTTTAAAAGTTAGAAACCGTTTTCTGCCCATCCTTCAATGAAAAGTTTCTTCACTTAGAGGACACTAATTTTTCATGGCACTTTTATGTATCAGCATTTTTCAACACTCTCTTAAACTAAGGATACTTAAAAAACATAATGTCCCAAAATACATTCCAAAGATGCATGTGCATAAGTAGGTCAATAGATCCCTACTCATAAAGCTAACTTCTCCGGTTTTTTGGGTTTGGTTTGTTTTTTTTGTTTTTTTTTTTTTTTATCACATTATCACACAAAGTCTTTACTATGTCGTATTCTGGCTTGTTTGTTATGACCTCTACATTCTTTGCAGAATCATTGTCACTCCACGCTCAAGCATTGTAATATTACTCTGTATTTTATTCCCAGGATGCATTATAATGAGTTTCTTACAGAATGAAACCCATCTGAAACAGGCCTTTTACAGAGACACTAAGACTGTTTGCAGGGTGACTGTACAAATTAGATAGAAACTATCCTTGTCACAAGTGGCAAATGTCACACAAGATAAGGTAAGGAAAGAAATGCATGGCCTCCAGATGATTCCAAATAGAATAAAAAAGTATCATGTAATTGTGATTTACTTGTTCTAGCATACACCAAGCTTGTTCTAGTCCTGTGCCAGTCTGTACTAGTGTCTAACAATTCATGGTTTACCATTACATTAATGTAACATTTTACCCTGCAGATGGGCTGCAGAGCCATAAACTCATTAAACTGCATCAACCTGTTTTCCAAATCCTTCTAAGAAAACAAATTTTCCATATAAGAAGCAGTCATTCATTGAGTAGGTATGACTTGCATTCCATCTTTCTAGATTTATAATTGTAATATTGCTGTACAGAGTAAATGCTATCTAAGTGCATCACTTATCAAATAATCCAGACAGGTTTTTTCTGAGTGTGTTCTCTGCATTACGTCTCATTCCACTAACTTTTATGGCACATATAAATCTTCCCAGTGATGGTTTTCATGTTTATTTCCAGATCATGGATTAAAAATATTGAATCTCACTAGTTTGGATCCTATGGAAAAGGTTTGAAATACACTCATTTGATTATTGCATACTTCAGCTAACATTTGTAGAGATTTGAGAACTGCCCAGGTCTTAATTAATTTAGTAATGACCAATGAGTTCTTTAGTCATTAGCATTCACAAAAGATATCCTAGTTCCACTGTAAGAAAATGTCACATTCCACTTTTTGTCATAAGGGAAGTGTGACCTCTTCTTACACAAATCACTATAAACCTTACTATAATATTTATCATAGAAACATAGAAAGGTGTGTTTTGGAAGGGACCTTAAAGATCATCTGGTTCCATCCCCCTTGGTGTGAACAAGGACAACTTTTGCTAGACCAGGCTGTTCAAAACCTCATCCAACCTGGCCTTAAACACAGGGATGGGACAACTTCACCTTCTCTGGGCAACCTGTTCCCCAGTCTCACCACCCTCCCAGCAAAGAGTTTTTCATAACATCTAATCAAAATCTACCCTTTTCTAGTTTGAAGCAATTGTCCCTTGTCCTCTCACTGCATGCTCCTGCAAAATATCCATCTACAACTTTTTTTTAAGCTTCGTTCAGATACTGGAAGGCTGCTAGAAGGTCCTCCTAGAGCCTTCCTTTCTTCAGGCAAGACAGCCCCAAATCTCTCAGCCCATCTTCACAGGAGAGATGCTCCAGTCCCCTGATCATCCTTGTCACTCCCCTTTGGACTTGCTCTAGCAGGTCCATGCCCTTGTGCTGGGGGCTGCAGGGTTGAACACAGCACTCCAGGTGGGATTTTGTGAGTGCAGAGTAGAGGGGCAGAATCATCTCCCTCAACCTGCTGGCCACATGTCTTTTGTTGCAACCCAGGACAGAGTTGGCTTTCTGGGCTGCCAGCCCACATTGCTTTTCGCTCACCCCAAGCCCCACGTTCACCTCGTCTGGGCTGCTCTCAGTCTCTGCCCAACCTGCATTAGTGTTTGGTATTGCACTGACCCAAGTGCAGGATGTTATTAGTTACAGCAATCCCAACTGCTTTACATGTGTTCACAATTTGTAGTAGTCTACACTTAGTGATGCACAACAATACTGCAACAGTAAGTAGAAAAAACAGTTTTACTTTTCGATGCTATTCATTATTATGTTATTTTTTTCTTGCTACTTTTTAAATTTTTATACACTACTTATTATTGTTTATTCACCACTTATTATTCTACCCCTTTGTCATAAAATTGTAGTCTTCAGCTATGCAAGTAATCTATATCTAGGCCATCATAGTATCTGAGTTCTTAAAGATCACCAGTGCCTTTGTTTCCATCCCTCCTTCCCAGTTGTCTGAGGAGCTGAAGTTATATCACAGTAGCTTGAAAAACAATTATAAATAGGGATTTAGAGAATTAAGTCTTTCATTATTTCTCATTATTTATATGTTCTCTAGAACAACTGGCAACTGTGATCAAATTAACTGTTCTAGGGTATTACATTTAAGTGCAGTGAACCAACAAACCTAGGAAACTAAAAGATAAAGCATATTTCTAAAAAATTTTTTTTTTAAAGTTTCACTTTTACTTCCTGTATCCAGTTTTATTTCTGAGAACTGTGTCATATTTATGACATACATCTATACAGATATTTTTATTTAAGGTTAAAAGATCATGCCAAAAATGTTGTAATAACCAATTCAGTATTTAGCATCCATGTGGTGCTAAGAAATTTGAATATTTAATTCTTGGTTTTAGGAAAAAATAATTCCTGATGTTACAAAAGAAACATGCATTTTATATGACTATTATACATTAATTCTTATTTTTTTAGTTCTTAAGGCAAGTGATTGTAGCACAAATAACATTTCAGATTCTAGTAATTCCTGTAAATATTTACATATTCATCTGTCAGCTACAGTAAGTCAAATAGGCTGACAGTTTTCTCAAGGAGAGATTTGATGTGAAATTCAACTTGTGACCCTACAGGATACCACAACTGACTAAGTCTTCATATACTTCCCACATTCTGTTTTGCCTTCTCCAAAGGCAATCACCTTTTCTCAGAATGCAGTATAGCCATGGGCTGGCATTATAGAATAGAATGATAAAGTTACCTTAGGAAACATGGATAATAGAGTGAGAGTACCAGCTGTTTACACATTTGTTTTGAATTTTTATACTTCAGTGCCAGGTGATACATTTAGGCATAAAAATCAGATGGAGCATAAGGGATTTTTGGCCACTTGATATGCATTATCACTGAAACTCAAGGGACTTTCATTGAAGAACATGAATCTGGATTTAATTTTAGGAAACAGGTAGCTAATAATTGATGCAGTTGAAGCACACATAGCCATCTTAGTAACTTGATTTTTCAAATGTATGTAGAATCATGGAATAATAAAATCATTAAGGCTGGAAAAGTCCTTTAAGACCATCAAGTCCAACCATCAACCTAGTACCACCACCATGTTCACCACAAAACTATGTCCCTAAGTCCCATATCCAGCTCCAGGGATGGTGACTCAACCACTTCCCTGGGCAGCCTATTCCAATGTTTGACAATCCTTGCCACAAAGAAATTTTTTTGACATTCAATCTAAATCTCCCCTTGAGGACATATTCTCTTGTCACTTGTTACCCAGGAGAAGAAATTGGCATTAACCTTATTGCAATCTTCTTTCAGGTAGTTCTAGAGAGTGATAAGGTGTGCCCTGAGCCTCCTTTTCTGCAGCTAAACAGCCCCAGATCCCCCAGCTGCCTCTTATCAGCCTTGCACTCCAGACTCTTCACCAGCTTTGTTGCCCCTCTCTAGAACCTTCCAGCACTTTAATGTCTTTCTCAGAGTGAGAGGCCCACAACTGGACACAGGATTTGAGGTGTGGCCTAATAATAATACTCCTTGTTTCAGGACAAGGAGTAAAGGCTTTAAACTAAAATAGGATTGATTCATACCAGATAAAAGGAAATTAATTTTTTTTCTTTTT
>VZRH01007894.1:292348-333510 GCA_013397555.1 Urocynchramus pylzowi | reverse complement strand
TTTTTTTTTTTTCCCCTTTCCCTAGCTGTTTCTGGTGTATTTTGAACTTGATTCAATATGAAAATTGAAAAGGCATGTCATAGGGGAAGATGTTGCAGTCCTTTTCTTCAGTATTTTCAGATAAAACATACTAATCTCTGTTAGTAAAAATGGTATTCTCATTGAAAAAGATTTGTCATCTGATTTCAGCAAGAAATCGTATTTCTTTATGAAAGAGATGACATTTTCTATTCCTGCTTTACAACAAAAGTGGATCTTTGGCTAGGAAAAACATCTCAGCTTCTCTTGATTTTACACTTTTGTTAGAATAAAATTATCACAATTATGGTCATGCTTCATGATTTTGAAAGCATAAATTATTATGAACATAAACTTTGTCTTTTTGCAGATATTCTGTTACAGAAGTATAATTAATTAAAACCTTTTTTGTGAGTTTTAATGCAAGTTCCAGTAGGTTTGTAAAATCCTTTAACCTACATATGGAAAATCAATGAGTAGAAAGAATGGAAAAATGTAAAATCAGAAATCTAAAAACAGGCTTAAATTTAAATTCAAAGAAGATATTGAGAGTAAATAACAGTATTTTTTGGAGAGAAACCTGCCAGCATTTTTTTAGGTTACCATTCTAAAAGCCTCTCTATGTTACCTGCTTTTTCTTCTTAGACTTGTGTTCTTGTATCACTAGGATTCAGAATCACAGTTTAGCCCAATGAATTGGATGGTAACATCATATCTCAGTCCTTTGCTGATAGAAACTATTTTCCTTTTACATTTGGCTTTATCATTCTTTCTAATTCACTAATATAGAAGTATTTCATTAAATGAAGTTGGAGAGAGCGTTATATTAATAGTATATATAATATTTGAAAAACACTTGTTGGTGCATTATTCTAATATCCTGATACTAGAAAAATTGAACTGTGACTTAGTTCTTTACTAGTTGGGTCTTAATGTTAGCAGAGCTTTCAGGCTGTTTTCCAACAGTCTTATATGCACATGCTGAAAAAAATGCCTTTGATGAAGTGTAATGAATTCTCTACTGGATATTAAATAAGTTCAGTGACATTAATTATTGATTTTGGAGCATATAATTCAATGTAATATACTTAGAGTTAGTCAGCTAATTGATATTAGCTGGAAATGCTGAAATAAATGATGAAATACTCTATAGACATATGAAAAAAGGATGTGGATTTAATGCTTTTGAAAAAAAATAAGGGAAGAATTATTTGCTAATTGCAAGCTAAAAAAGATGTAAAAGAATGTTTCTGAAGTATTCCTTCATTGTACTATATATTTCATTACTTTTAATATAAATGTAGCATGTATTTTAGTTAAAAACCAAATTGAGAGTGTCTTGTCCCTTTATGATTTTTAATAGGGGTGGAAAAATGAAAAGGACATAGAGGTACTGAAAGAGGGCACAGTAATTGGACAAACTTAGAAAGACTGTCTGGTAGTGGAAGCTTGTATATGTTTCTCACACAATTTTTGGTCAGAAGCTTAAAGTTTTTTAGTCCAACATCCTGCATGAGATCACAGTCAGTGCTGCTTGTAAGATCTTATTCCAAAGCTGCAGAGAAAGAGAAGGCACCATATTTTGGGGCAAAGGGGAAGAAAAAATATTCAGAAATGGAAGTATTCCTGATTATATGAATTTTACATGTCATCACTTATAAACCACTCCTAGTTTTTAGAACAAGTCAAGTGCAGGCATAAGAAAGCATCTACAGACTTGCAGTGATGTCATGTGACTTCAATTTGAGTCATATCACTTTATGAACCCTTGTAGTGATTTATTTTAATAATTCCACTGTTGATTATAATCCATAAATGCACTGTGGTTACTTACAGTGGCTATTTGTTTAATATATAATTTGTTTACAATTTATAGACTTTACACATCAGTCCCAGAGAGAATTTTTAGTTTGAACCAATCTGTTTCCCACCAGCACTCTTAATCCTTAAAACTGGACATGGGTGTTGCTAACAGCCCTCCCAAATCCTTAACACGTCCCCAGAGGGACAGAGATCTGGAGCAGGTCTTCAGCAGGCTCAGCACCAGTATGAAAGCTGTAGCTGTAGCCTAAAACTAGGCTCTTTTAGAACACCTTTCTCTCTAGACAAGCCTACTGCTGAAAATTTACCTTGCATTCTTACATATTCAACTGGGATACAAGGGATTTCTCAACCTTGCCAATGTTTTTCTTCAATTTTGCAAGTTGTTAAATGGCTTTTCAGGTTGAAAACTTCCTGTAATAGTTAAAATAATATATACAAGGCAATAGAAATTTAGAAAGATAGAAATATTTAGCAATGCATAAAACAGCAGTTCTCCAGAGGAGCGTAATAAACACAACTCCCCTGATTTCTAGGACACTTTTACAATACTGAATTAGAAGGAGTAGCAGTACTTGGAAAAAAGTGCCCAGCTACTGTTTGTGAAATTTCCAGTGCACACAGTGCAATTTGAAATCACTTTTTCTCCAACTTTTTGCCTCCTGATTTGCTAGCAATCACCATTTCTTTCTGCGTAGTCTCTGAACTTCAGAAATCATCGACAATCTGTTAGCTAGGCAATTAGAGTAAGACCAAAATCAGGGGGTGACAAACAGCTGTTGCTTGTAGGTGGAATTATCCTATGGATTTCATTTGAGCAAAATCTTCTGCAAAGTTTTAGTGTATCTCCACATGGGATAGCACTGTCATTTTGGGAAAGCTGACTTGGAACATTAGAGGTCAAGGCTGTGACCCGTGTTAACATCCCCTCATGAGCAGACCATCAGTGAACTACTAATGATATAACTGTCCATACCAATGTTAAAAAATGCACATTAGAGATGGGATTTTAGCTTTGTGCTTGATTTTTAATCTTTTGTTGAAGGCTTGCTGAGGTTCAGAAATATTCATACTTTCAAATTTTCTGCATGATTTGAGCTTCTTTGTGTTCATAGACAAAAACTCTAAGGGTCTGACACTTATGCAGTTACTTCAAAATTGTTTAATGATGCTGAGTGGAACTACTGGCAATAAGGACAGCTATTTTATTTACTCATAACAGAATTATTCTCATGCTTTGAAATTGGGTATATTGCACTTTTCTGTGATAGCTTACTGTTTACTCTAGCAAATGTCTGGTTTGTTTCTGCTATTTTGAAAATGTACTAAAATGTTTTCTGATATTAATATCTCATTAGAACCTTGGCAGGTAAAAAAGTGAAGTGTTGCTAGAGTTCTGTGCTAATGGCATAATGCAAAGCATTTCAATAGGTAAAAATTTGGTCAGTTGAAGCCACCGGTATCTGGCAGATTTTGAAATGTTCTAATTATCTTGGCCATATGTTTAAATGTTTCTTGGCTTTAGGCCAGAACAAAATACATTGCAGCTGAAATACTGCTAAATAGAATGAACTGAATATTCTTCATAGAAAACTTGAGCTGATGACAGTGAAAATTTAAATTCCATCTCTGCCAACTGATAGCCCATCAAAACTACTTAGGGACAGGGTCTGTCTATGTCTGTGCAGAATTGCAGCATATACAGAAACAAACAAACAAACAAATGAAAAGGACTGAGTTTTCCTTACTACTTAAGAAGTCAATATTAAGACTTGAAAGGTATCTATTCATAAGATGAGGCATACTTTTATGTAACAAATTGTACATAAATTTCTCCGTAGCTGTAAGTAAATCCAAAAAGGAAAATGCAGGCATACACCAATTTGATTTTTGTTATACAAAGGAAGCAAATGCTCTGTATTTTCAGTATGCAGAAGCATAAAGACATATAAATTAACATATGAATATTCAGTAATATTTAAAAGCAGAATGTTGTTTAACCAAATATATATAAAAAAAGAATTACTACTCAGTTATAAAATCTAATGTTCTATATTTGTAATAAACTTTCTTGTAGTTATTTCTTTCATATTTGTGCTTTTTTATTACAATGTAAATCAATTTTATTGAAATGCAAAAAGGTTTTGTTAGGAAACAACATTAAGTTTAAGTCAAAAGCAGTGTTGTTTCTTTTGTTTGAAGTGGTACTAACTAGACCTCATGAGGATTGGGATTTTTTAGATAGTGTTACTTTCACACTTTTTCCTCCAGCAATGCCCATTACTGCAAGAATGAGATTTTTAATTCAACAAACACTGTGTAAAAAGTGAACAGTATAGTGCTACTTTGACCTTTTCAATGTTCTTTTTTTAATGGCTGCTCATGTAGCCTGCAACTGTGGGTATTACAACCTCTGAGGAGAAAAGAGAAGAGGGCCAACAAATCAAAACACGTTACATCTAAAAAGATAGAGTGTACATGAAGGTTTTATGGCACATTCATTTTCTAAATGTTCATTTTAAAGAAAATGGAAAACTGAACAAACTCTCACTAAAAAGGCTGTTCATGTTTTTCATGGCTTCTTGCAAATAACTTGAAAATTAAGACATACGTTCTTGCTAGGAATGTATTCATTGTAATGAAAATATTAACACTATGCATTTATAGAAGAAATGGGTACAAAGAAGATGAAAAAAATTACACATTGGAGATTACAAAACACAAAATGACAAAGTGCATCTCAAAAGCTTGAGGTCATGATTGAAAATGGGCCTTTTAAGAATGGCCTTTCTGTTGGCTTGAAACAAAATTAAATTTTTGGTATTTCTGATATTGTTATGTTACTATAATATAAGGAGGAATATTTCGTTACTATGCATTGCATTTTTTAATGTCCTTGTTTTTTTGACTTTTTAAAAATTAATTGATTAGTAATAGAAATGCATGATTTTTGAGACTGTCATTTCCTCTTAAAGCAGACATTCAAAATAAATAAGATTAACTATATTTTAAAAGTGCTTGCTTTTAGTCATTGACTGAAAAATACTTCATATTGTTAGCTTAGGTACAGATTTCATAATATCTAGCATTAAACATTGGCCTTCAACCCTAGGTAGGATGAATCCTAATTTTTTTTTTTTGGTAAAGTTTAGAAAATTAGAGCATAGTTCATCAAGACTAACTGTATTTTCATTCATACAACTTGCTATAAGAAAAATTAGACTTGTTTTCCTTATATCTTTCCCTTGAGGTGTATTTCAGAAACTCACTGTTCTAATGGATATGAGACATTCTTCTCATGTCCTGCCTATATTTTTTTCCTTGACCCAATTTTCTCAATAAATTCTTTTATCAGTACCATCTTTTCTCAAATTAAATATCAACACATGAAAAACCTTGTTAAGGTCAGCAGCCTTTGCTCTTTCTGCTTCTAACAATTAAACATACTCTGAAGAGTCTTTACATTGCATTTCAGGTGCAATTCAAAAACACCTCTCAATAATGCTGTCTTACAGAATTAAGTATATAAATTTTTTGTCAATGTAGATTCTTCTGAGTGTTCTTTTATCTACACTGTTCTAGAAAGTACTATTAACACATTTCAAAATAGTCTGAAATTAAATTCACTGTATTTCACACATGTTTCTCTCAATACCTTTTTTGATTTTGCAATATCCTAGGCATCTGACATTTCTGATTGATCACACCATCCATGAATGAGTGAAGAGATCATCCTGAGTGGAGCACTCACAAATGTACCTGAGAAGAAAATCTGATGGAAATAATTTTATTGTCTCTAATACAGAAGTATTTCCTATTTAATGAAAATTCCATGATTAGAGGCCTTTGATCATCATAAAATTGCAAGGCATCTAAACTTGAATCCTGTCAGCCATGATGCATCTCCATCATGGGGCAGAGACTTCAATAAGATACCAGGTGGTTTTAGGCTTTTACTGTATATCTAGTAAAATTTTAAATGTCAAATGTAAAAGTTCATATTCTACGAAGTTTACCACTGCAAGTCGTAAACCTTCTCTTTTTGAGCACTTAGAAATTAACTGAAATTGTTAAACTTTCATAAAATAAAATAAATCTGAGCCTATCTACTTCTCTAGATGTAGAGGTGTAATTTGGTCCTAATTGCCATTTTGAAACAACAGTGGAGTCATGCAAACTTTGTACATCAAAGGCTCTTAAGGTCATTTGCAATATTTACTTTGTACTAAGCCCATGTTTCTTCATGGGAATTTAAACTTCTGTTTGTTAAATGCATTGACTTTCCTTTAGAACTACTGCCAAAATAATCCATGATTTATCTTGTTTCTATTGTTTCTGGCAGCATTACCAGAGTCCTGTGATAATTTGCAAAGAAACATTTAAATTTAAAATATCAAAAAACCATAAAAAGATCATACCTGTTCTCCTAAAAACTTCAGTTGAAATCAGGGGTAGCATTGGAGAAATATAATCTTCTTGGAAAATATTTCAAGTGCTGTACGTATGAGATGCATATACATGTATTGTTGTATCTATCAAAAAGCTACAAACATGCTGCAGTTAACAAAGCTACCTCATTTGCAAGGGGCAAAAAAAAAAATTATTATGAAAGAATGCCATGGAGTGTTTAAAATAAAAGAAAATTTTAAAAATTAAAATAAATTAGGATCTCATGAAGTATGGTATGATACAATACAATGCAACAGGGCTCTCAGATGCTGGGGTTCCAGCTTTCAGTTAAATATGAATGTTACTTTCAATTTTTATGGTATGATGAAATTTCAAATAATTTTAACATGCTTATTAGTCTTCTGAAGAACTGTAATAACTTAGTAACTGCAGTATCCTCAAACAGACATAAAGTTGTCTAATAATAAAAGATGGAGAAGATAAAATGAAAAAACAGTAATAAAAAATCAGCCAGAAAATAACAATTATGTTTGGTTTCACTTTAAAATAAGCATACAGGAAAAAAAATTAATATAGCAAAATACAACATTAAAAAGATATTCTAAAACTATGTTATGCATGAGCTGTTTAGTCTACATGAAGACTGCACTGCTAGACTTTTAATGGAATATAAGGTCAGTTAACTTTTTTATTCATTAGCAAGTAGAATTTCAGCTTTCTTGTTTCTCTCCTTTATCTTAATCTGAATGTAACAAGATCAAAGCTCTCTTAAAAGCTCAGTGCAGGTTCTGAAAAGAAAGGCAAAAAAGCCATCTGCCCAAGTCCCTGTTTTCCTTCTGAAATTCATTGGCAATTACTCATATCAGAGGTTCTTTGAGTCAGGCTTTAGACTAGGGTTTGATTTTTGAAATTTACCCCACTACAATACTTTATGTCAAAGTCACTCACAGATGGTGCAGTAATGCTTTTATATTCCCATAGTGTAAACTTGAAGGCAAAATTGGCTTTAAAGAAAAGCCATGGACTTAGATTTGAAACTTCCTAGGACTGAAATTCAATGCCAGTTCCATTTAGTTCTTTAAATCATGACCATTATTAAGGTCAAAGTCATGTCAACATGTATTTTCAGAGACCACCAGTTATTTCTTCCACTGTGAGCCAGTGGTTGCAATATAGATTTCTGCTATTCAGAATTACTCCATTAGAGGTGGTGATATATCTAATGACTTTATATTTAAATGGAAGAACTGAAGGCTATTACAATTATTAAAGTGCAGTGAAAGAAATAAAGGCATTTTGACTAGTCTGCCACAGAATTTACACCTGTGCCATTTCATGGCCATTTGCAAAATGTATCCTTAGAATGTAAAGTGATTCTGGGGTGGGTTATAGCTGGTATTGACAGCCTTCACAAATTACATTCAAGAACTAAATAGGAGGGATCTTTTCCTCTTACGTTGTCCTCTTATTCTGTGTATTTGGCTTTGCTCTTTACATTTATTCTTTAGATTTCTAGACTTAAAATAATGGTTTAGATTGCTCTGGACCACAGAACAGGGGCACCACATGTCCAGTGTTTTACTAAGCTAGAGAAATAAACTCCACCTATTAAGTTTGATTAAACATTGAAGCTTTAATGCCTACTTTAAAATAATTTAGAGAATCTTTTTACCTAATAAGTAATTAAACAAATATTTTTCAGACTAAATAGTTTTCTGAATACTGAATGACACCCAAACTTTCAGCATTTGAAATTACAGTTAATGTTGTGCCTACTAACTCTAAAGGCTCAGTGAATGTGTTATAGGTAGCAGTGTAGTTAGCTAACATATGTTAAAATGACAGCATGAGGTTGCGTGTGATCACCGTAATTGAGATTACTCAGAATGTTTTATTTCCTAGGCTAGATATTAACCTGCTTTGTCTTTTGCAATTGCAATTCAAGATTTAGAAGCTTAGGTATGCCAATAAAAAAAAAGGGAATTATTTTATTTTATTATATTCTTTTGCAGGTCTGAAAGGAAATAGTGGAAACTTGATCTATTTCTTGATCTATGATGTGTAAAGATGCTAATTAATTTAGAATAGGGAAAAAATTGAATTAATTTTATTTTTTTTTTTCTGGAATTGTACGGCAAAAAAAAATTATACACAGCTTTTTATTATGCAGCAGGTAAGTAATTATGTTTGGGGTTTATTTTCTGCACACTCAAGGGGAAAATACATAAGTACAATTCTGGGATATCTTCATGATTTCTTTAATATGATTTCTTTGATAGTAACTTTCAATTAGCTTGCCATATGTTCATGTATGTTTACGACAGTAAACATAATCTTTATGTTTTTCTACTGTTAGATAAACTTGGTAGCTACTTAATTTTTAACTTGATTGTGGTCTCACATAAGTGGGGTTAAGTTATGATACTACATCAGAATAAGCCATGAAAGGATGGCATGTTTGATGACATCTGTCTCCTTTTCTGCATAAAAGAAGGTACACTATCAAGTAGATTGCAATACTATTGTTACCACCTAATTTAGAAATTATACTTTTTATCGTTGGTAGACCATAAACCTTGTGATAAACCCAGATGAAGTAACTTTCAGAACAGCATTCCTTTTAATATGCAGAAGGAGGAGAGAGCTTGAAAATGATACATGATATCAAATTTAGACCTTAACATACTCAGAAACCTTTCATCTCCCTTCCTTCCACATGCCACTTCCCAATGCTCTTCATTAGCACTCTTGATCATAAGGGACAGAAAATATTATTTTTTTAATATTAGTTTTTTTATTGACAGTTAAACAAAGATGGAAGTATAAAAGAGAGGATATTAGTACCTAGTGTCCTGGATGAGTGACTCACTGTCATGGATGCTCTTTATCAACCTAGCAAAAAAATCTAGAGATTCTTGAATTCCATGTTTTTAAGTGTCTCTGTTACCCCAGAATGGCAGAAATGTTGACACTGGAAGGGCCTTCTGGAGCCTATCTGGCCCAGCCTCTAATATGTCGTAACACTTTTGGCTGTAACATTTCAGCAATAATGTGCATATTAATCCAGCTTTGGGTTCAGCATCAAATGTTGTGGTTTTCCACATGAATTAAGATTATTTTATCTGTAAACCTATGTCCTCAAAGATCTTAGATTTACTTACACATAACAATAGTTTTAATTCTTACAACTTCCCACTCCTTTGGAAAAAACTCTTATGCTTTTTATTAATTTCAACTACTAATTTATTAATCCATAATTAAAATGAATAAATTATCAGTAGAAACTAATGAAAAATTATACATTATCTCCAGGATTTTAAAAATAGCTCTGAGACTTTAAATATTCTACATCTCTACGTAATACTATGGAATGGATTTAAAAGCTTGTCCTGTTCTGTTAAATTGTGTGTATAATTTTTAAAAGAAATTACTCACATTAGTAAATATATTTCCAATAAAGGCCTGTTGAAGTCAAAGCTCAAAGAAGAAAGTATCTGATTCTCCAGAATAATCATAATCTATGTATATACTATATTAGTGGTTGGTGGATAACTCTGAAAGAAGTTTTCTAAAATTTACCACCCATTTTTCTTTTGTTACAGAATAAAGATTAGCTGCTAACAAAGTTGTACAGAGACTTTACTTATTATTATGTTTATACTTTATTATTATTTGTTATTGTTACTATATTATTATTACATTATTTTTTATTATTATTTCTATTATTATTTCCATCATTAGGGTGTTTTATCTGAAAACATCAATTAGTCAAAAGAAGGAATATCTCCTTTTATACAATAGAAGGAGAAGTCAGGTACCTTATTTGATATGATCTGTAGTTCAACTAAGTCGCTGAGTGGATCATAAATTTTGATCATGTGCATTGTAAGAATTACGACAGACTTGAATAAAAATAGCTGAAGTTCCCACCTTGTTTTAAAAGCTAAGGTTGAAAAGACTGAATATGTTCCCGCAAACTGGAAAAGAAGAATAAATAATGTTTATAAAGGTTGTATAATGTACTGGGTTAATACTTATTTGGATGAGGTTTCTAATTCAATACTCCTAGAAAAATAAGATTTTTTTCTTGATATGTCCAGTTTGTATTTCCCTGAAATATTATCTTTGACCTCATAATAAAGATATTTTTAAGATCTTAATATCCTGCCAAAACTGAGAGTTAATTTGAGATTATATGATGTTTTATTTAAAAACCTATTTTTAAAAAAGTATCTCCAAAACCTGCTTCCTTGAAAGAACATATAATAATATGAAATTATTATGATTATGATTATGATTATGATTATTATTATGATTAGGATTATGATTAATAATAATAATAATAATAATAATAATAATAATAATAATAATAATAATAATAATAATAATAAATAGAATTCCCCTCCAAAAATAGTAATACATTGTAGGCCTCTTGGTTTAAATGGGACAAATATCAGTCTTGCAGACAATTAAAAACCTCATTTTTATACAAAATAGCAAATTAGTTGTGTCCATCTCTTACTGCTTTTGTCCACCAGAATGTGATATAAACAAACAGATCACTGATTTTCTGTTTTGTGCTAATTGGGTCTGCTGGTTGCATCCAGACTCTGCATGCCTTGGCATGAGCAACTGGAATAGGAAAGAGGGCTAGCAGCTAGGCTGCTGAAGGCTCTCAAATCGATGCCAAAAGTACCACTCACACTTCCTAACTTGCCACCACTGCCGTGACGTGACTGCAAAAGTGAAAACTACCTCTTCATGCAAATGTGATGATACTCTCTGCCTAGCAGAAGAGGACTAATAGGGTAATAATTCCTGTGGGTTTTGGCATTGGTTGCCTAAATCTTAAAACCAGTCTTGGTTTTAAATATTAGTTTATTTCATTGGCTCTTTAAACTGGAAATTGCTTGTCACTACTTCCCATTGGTAGGCAACAATACAATGCAATTAAATTTGAAACTACCATCAGGAAAGAATAAAGGTTTTCAAATATTGAGTACCAATATTTATTCAGCCCCAATACAAGATACATTAAATGGCTTTGACAGAAGTTACACATCTTAAAGGTAGGCATAACTAATTGTTAGCTAAAGCATAACTATGACAAATGTGTAACTATGACAAATTATATTATTACACAAGCAAATCTGACATGGGATTTTGAACTGGCAATATCATTGAAAGTATTTTTAGTTTGCATGCAAAGGTGTCCATTTGGTTTCCTTCAAGCATTTTTATAGGTGTAATAAATGAAAAAAATCTAATTAAATTCCTTTAGAAAAAGGTTATATTGATTTCTTTGAAACTGTTAATAAGAACATAGTAACTGCCACACCTATGTCAGATCAAGAAATGTTAATTTAATGTATCCTATATTTCTTGTGGGATTGCAAAGTGAGGAACATTATATGTTGATTTCTGATGCCAGTCTGAATTAGTTTATTGATCTGTACTTGAGTTCATTTTAGAACTCTATTTCTGTTTGTTCCCTGGAGGGTCAAATATTTCCATCCAGAACTGAAAAAGTATTAATGTTAAAGAGCATTGAGGTCTGTTTTACTGCTCCAGTATGTATTGGGTATGTCTTACCCATATCCTGTATAAGAGACAGTCACCTCTATGCAACAAAATATTAATGTGATTGTATAATAACAACAACATTTCTCAACTTTCAGTTGAGAAATATGTTTCAGTGGTTCAAATACTGTTTTGAAATTCTTATAGAGTTACTTAGTGTAATTTAGCTTCAATGCTATATAGAATATGATAAGAAGTATCTCCTTGATTAATGTTTCTTGGGAACATTATTTCTAAAGATGGTCAAAGTTTTAATGAATTAATTTGACCATCATTATGGGTAATGTGCTGAAGACACATTAATCTAAGTGATATCTTATAGCCTATGCAGAACTAATTCATCTGGATGGGAATTTGGCAAATTAATCCCAGTTCCAATATGGAAAAGGAATTGATGCCCAGTTTTGAATCAAACAACGAATGCATCCTGGCATATAGTTTTCTGTTAAGGGTTTATGAATTTGGGGGGGGGTATATACCTCACAGATTAATGTAGTGATATCCCACAAGTGTACAGTTGTAGAGAAATGTATGAGGCTATGAATTTTAATGTGTAATAAATTATTCTTTCACTAGGACTGAAAAAAAAAATCTGCAGATTACAAAAGATAATCATGTCTCTAATTATGTAACAGTTTCCAAATCATAAATAATGCTGTATGTGTCATATTAAAACCAGAAAGCAGTAATGGTATTTAGAAGCATCTCCTGGATTAATGATCTAGCACCAAAGTTCTGCTTTTGTCCTTTCCAGCCGATTGAGATGTTTCACCCATTAGCTTTCTAACGCTATGTTAGATTTCCCAAGCTCACAATCATCAAGGGCTTTCAGCTTAGAGGTTTCCAATGATGTAGACTTTGTGATGGACAGAAAAAGGACCTCTTATCAGATACCTATACATTTTTTCTGTATTTGCTTTTTCAATCTTGTGTGACATGTGTTAGCAAGCAAACAAAGTGCAGCTCTCCAATCCACGGAGAACTATAGCCAGGGATATGTAGGGAAATTAGCTTCACAGATTCCTTAGACCACAGTGAAAATGCCTACAGAACATTACTAACTATATACAATGGCAGCTTTTGTCTAAAAAACTGCACAAAATTATGAATGATTTTTAGTATAACTTAATTTGCTTTACTTTTATATATGAAGCAAAGTATAACACGTCTCTCTTATAATATATAACTGTATGGCTGCATTATGTAAATAATGTTGGGTTTTTATGTAAGTCTAATGGAGATCTCAGAACATGTATGACAGGAATAAGACTCTATTAGGACTTTTGGACATATTTTTGCATGTTTGAGAGCCTGGGCAATCTGTGACAGCCCAGAGTGAGCTGATCATTCATTTTCCAGCTTCTTGGTTTCTCTCGTGCTCCATATGTGGAGAATGAAATGGGAAATTAAAATTTATTATGCAAAAAGAGTGAAAACTTCCTACTTCAACTAATTTTAAACACCAATAACTTTGCTGACTCCATCAGAATCAATTGCCAATTGTTTATTATTGGAATCGTTCTCCTGTATGGAGAATTGGCAGAAGATTTAAAACCATTTTCTGACAAGCTTGTTAGAGCATCATGAATAAGAAGCCAGACAGGATGATCAAAAAAGAAGAAACTAGAGGAACACTGGACTTGCCAGATATGAGGTGCAGTCATGCTTCTGTTGCACTTTCCAATCCTGTTTACTATGTACTGTAAGACCAGTGACAAGTGCTGCTGCTCTAAAACAGGGATTTAGCTATTTGTATGCCCAAACCCTGAGGGCACCTCCAGCCTTACTGTGCCTGCAAAGTCCCTGTGGCTCCTCTCATCCTGCCCAAAGCCCAGGACCCCCTTTCAGCCATCTGGAGCTCCCACCTCATCCCACCCATGGACCAGGACCAAGTCACCCTCCGGGCTTTCAGTCTCTGTCTTGGTGATTCTGCAGCAGTGTGCACTTCCAGCTCCTCCATGATCTCTAGATACGGCTTAGAAATTGTGATCTCACTGAAAATCTGAAATGCAACACTATTAGTCTCAGGAGAGGTGAGCCTGAGAAAAAAAAGCTTTTCAGCAGAACATGAGACCTACTACCAGATAACCAACTGTTAAATGTTTACCAGCTCAATCAGCAGCTTCTTTGGTGTGATGGCAGACCCTCTGTTGAATGATAGTGGTTAGAGTTCTTTGCTTTCAAGCTCACAAAAACTAAAATCTTCCTGTACAGCTATATTGATTACTTTTACTAACTACTTGGCATATGTGTAAGTTTCTGTAAAAATCTGTTTACTGCTCTATTGAGCTTGCTTTTAAGTTAGCAAAAAGATGATGCTACATATGTTCTGGTAGTTTAGCAATGCAAAAAAAAATTTCTTATGTAACTTACAGAAATATAATACTCTTCCATTAAAGTGCATATAATTTTCAAAAAATATTAATTTCCAAAAGGGTTCTTTACACCAGAAGTTTTACAGCTGATACAAAAGGGTTTTCCTGATCATTTGCCACAATAATTCAGACTTGAAGATAACAGAAGTAAGAATGTTTACAAATTGAATGGAATAATATTATTAATAATAAAAATAATAAATAAATATTAATAAATATTAACTAAAGGGGAAAATGTTGCTTCATAATTAATTATGATCAAGAGTAACAGTGTACCTTTGTAGATAGCTGTAGATAATACCTTTGTATTTTAATCTCAGCCTCATAGCTTTCATATTTTTGAAACATACACTCAAATATCATTGACACTATATATATAATATTTACTTCTAAATAGCACATCATTCAGTAAATAACCTTGGCAACAACATGGGGACAACCAAAGAGGCATACAATGCCTCATCAAAGAAATATCTTAATTGATTTCAAAAGCAAAATGGGGGGAATAGCTAATTCTGAAGAAATTATAGATATAGAATTAAGTACAGTTATAGACTGTTTTAATTTTGATATTCTCAAGCATTCAGTTTCTGGTTCTTGTAATTATAATAATATTCTTCTAACAGAATAAACTGAGGCTAGAGAAACTTTATAGAAGGAAGGAGACTGGTTGAAGGACTGTGTCTCAGGAGCATGGAGACTGCAGCACAAACCAACAACAGGCTGCTCTTCAAGTACAACTAAGGGAAATGTTTTCCCAAGAAACTTGCAGAGGCCACAGTGGTGTTTGTCTTCACAATAACACCACTGAAATTTGCTGGACATGGAAAATGAAACTTTAGGAACACAATGAGGAGGGATATTTTTTCACAAGCCCTATTATTTTGGATGGTCTTATTCTGATCTTTAAACTTTAAAAAGAGCACCATTCTACATTCTGATCAAATTAGTACCTTTTTAAGGTGCAGAAAAATTTGATGTGCCCTGGATGTTTGCTTCCAGGAAGGTCCATTATAATACATCTCAAAGCTCTGGCTTCCAGGACTCTATTACAGAACAAAGAGTTACTGCATCAAAAATATGTATTTGCTATGAATAAATGAGACAGAGACAGTACTAAACTTTTAGCACTTATGAAATACTTTTTAAAATTCTTGAATACAGACAGTCTCTGCTCTTGGAGAGCATCTCACTTCAAATGAAGTATCTTCACATCATGAAACAAAACAAAATAAATTATTTGAAAACCAAATTGTACATCATCCCATAGGCTTTTCGTAAAACAGTTACTCCGTAAACATCTATAAAAAATTAGCACTTTTAAAAATGTTATTTAATAGTCATACAGACTTGTTAGCAAAATTATTAAGCTTCTTATAAAGTGAGATTATGCATTCTATTTTCACAAAAAAATAAGGAATATACTAATTCAATAAACATCTGTGTAAGGAGAAGAGCATATAGGCAGTGCTACAATGTATGTGTAATTCCATTATTGAAAACATATGATAAAGTAAACAGATAAGTTACAAGTAATACTCTTCATATATTAAAATAAATATTTTTCTACTTGGATGGGACTAAATTAATTGTTTTGGAATGCATCCTTATCAGTTGTTCGTACTCTGGAGCACATACCAACACAAACCACCAGAGAAATATTCTGTGTAATAAAACCTTCTCCAGCTGGATACTACTGTGATTGGAAGAGCATATAAAAATCTGTGTAATAGGCAGTAGAGATGGAGAAAAGAACATGAGCAGTAATCCAATTAAGACAGTTTACAACAACCAAAAATTGCAAGGCTTTTTTTAATAGAGTGGTTGCAGGAAGAATTCTAAAAAAAAGATGCAGGTTGTAAACTGATATAATGTGAATTTTGGAACTTAGAGTGAACCATTCTTTTAGCTCATGCAAATTAAATTTCTAAAGACAAAAATATTGCATGCCATCATCATGAAACTCTTAAAAGATTGGAAAGTCTCCCAGAGTGACTAGTGGGCATATTGTCAAATCCTCCTATATATTACTTGTTTTAGTGTCATTAGAAAGCAGAATATAAGCTAATATGCAGATTGTTTCCCTTCAAATCCCTGACCAATGAACCTTAATTAAAATGTTTAGTAATTAAAAGGAAACAATAATTTGAAAAAATCATATTATCTCCTTTTTTAGGAATGAAAGTAGAGTTAAATTTAAGGTTAACTTTGAATTCCATCAATTAGTGCTTTTGTTCAGTTCAAAATAGGCTTGAACTGTAATTGTTAAATTTGTCAAAAAATGCTGGATGATGCACCACAACTTCTCAAGCAGAAGCATGTATAAAAAGGAATTTTCCTGTGTATTTGAATCTAATTAAATTTTATTCTGTCAGATTGTGATGTCAACTTTCCCTGAGCACTGATTACCTAAAAGTCTATGTGATCATGTAGATTTAATGTAAGAATCAACATCCCCTGAAATGTTCACATCATAAATGGGATCTTTTGGTCTCTGTACAAGTTAATTCATTATTTATCAGTTTATAAGTGACATTACCTTCCTAAAATCATGTGAGAAACCCAAATTTTTCTCTTTTACTATAGTGATTTTTTTAAATGGACATATGCCAGGAGATAAAATTTAGCCACCTTTGATGTATTTTACTATGTATATGTTTCAACATTTCTATGCAGACATACAAATATTCATTTTAGATAATAGTTGTGTCTTGCTCTTGTGTTTATCTGCTAATAATTTCAAGGTTTCCTCTACACACTACTGCTAAATATATTTTCCTCCAAGAGGCTAAACTGTATAATGATGCTGTATAATCTGGCTAAATGTCAACTCATTCTTTCAGTTCAGCATTCCCTTTTTATAAATACTTCCAAGCCATGGAAGTATTTGCTGTCATGAAAACAACAGAAGTGAATGACTTGCATGTAGACTGCTTCTTCCGGTCCTCCCATCACCAAATGGCCAAAGTGAAATTTACAGTCATAAATTGAAGAGATTTACTGTTTAGGAAAAAATGTCCATTTAGCAGCTTTCAAGCTCTTGTTCCTCAGAGGTGACAAATACTCAGGTGGTGTGCACTGCCCAATAATCAAACTCTTACCCTGTGCTTGTAAACAGGCAGCAATTGCAGCCTGATTTGTCTATAATCAGATAAGAGGGTCCTGCTTCTCCTGTGAATATACAGTTCTCAGCAAAGATACAAAAATCTGAGACTGCAAATGTTAGAGAGAGCAAAACAGAGACTGTGTCTCCTCATTTAAGAAAGCAGGAATATCCAAAGGTGGGTTACATACTTGTGGTTTTTACTTGGTTGTTTCTTTGTTTTGACTGTGGCTTTTTGTTTGTTTGTTTGATTGGTATTTTTTTTTTTCTGTCAGTGCAAGTTTTTTTGTTTTGATTTCTTGGTTAGTTTGGACTTTGTTTGATTGGTTGGTTTTGGTAGGGGGGGTTTTTTGGGGTTTTGTTTGTTTGTTTGTTTTGTGTGGTTTTTTGTTTGGTTTGGTTTGGTTTTTTGTGGTTTTGTTGTTGGCTTTGGCTTTGGTTTTGATTTTGATTTTTTTGGGGGGATTTGTGATTTTGTTTATTTATTATTATTATTATTATTATTATTATTATTATTATTATTATTATTATTATTATTATTACAGACTGAAGTCAGAGTGCAGCAACATAAGAGCTCCCTTAGATATTTTTGATGAGGTTAACTTAGGTAGGGGAAACCATCTGCTGCAGAAACTGCATAAAACTTCATTGGCACTAGCATACATCACTTTTCAACCTGTGTAACGTTGCTCAGTCTACAATGTAGGTTTTCTCCACAGATCCTAGGGCAGAGGAGTGGGGTTTCAAAACAGATTTAATCTCCTACTATGACAGGACTGGAAAGGAACAATATCGGACACTTTTTTTCATCTACTGAAAACTCATGAAAATTTATCTTAATATCTTTACCTTCTTGACCAGGCTCTTGGTCAAGAATTATTTGGTCATATGTAAAATGTGCTGGTCCCAGAAGTAAAAACTTGAACTAGTTCAGAAAAATGTCTCAGTTTCTTATGAGAAGTTCCTTTAGTTTGCTTTTATTCTTTCCAATTTTCAGTTAGTCTTATGCATGTTTCTGTTTATTATGGTCTTATTCTAATGATTTTCCTTAGATTATACACTAATTTTAAAAAGGAAATATGTTTAGACTTATACAATAGTTTGTCATCTTCCATGTTGCATTTAACACTGTTTTTTTAGTTGCTTTTTTACTCCTTATATTTAGAAATCAACTTAAATAGGATGGTCTCATGTGGAAAAAAACTCTACATTTTTAGGTTTCTAACAATAGGTGATAGCTAATAAAGTTCACTGCTAATATCTGGAGTCCTTAAAGAAAATAGAGGGGAATTGGAGCAATTCTGGAATTGTAATATTCCCTTATCTGCTTAGGAACTAACTAACAGCTAAAAACTGAAGAACACATATGTATTTGTATATATATATGTGTGTGTCTCTGTGTGTGTCTGTGTCTGTGTGTGTGTCTGTGTCTGTGTGTGTGTCTGTGTCTGTGTGTGTGTCTGTGTCTGTGTGTGTGTATATAATCTCTGAGGCAGCTTGTTCAGTATATTTAAAGCTGTTTAGAAATAATACTATGAAATATGTCTTACAATATAAAGAAAAATATTCCAATTAAATTGGTTGCCATAAAGTTTAAAAGTATATAAATAGATCTGATGCTCTTTTCTGTGGCAAATCATTAAAATTTAAAACAAATATTCTATTAAGCCTTTTGATTTATGTGTTTATAACTTTCACATTTATATTGTTTGACTATTTTAAGTGATAAAATAAGTATTAGCATATTTCTACAGAGGAAGAAATTTGTTTCTCTAAGTCTTTACTGTTCATGAAATATTATAGTGTTGGAGAGCTTAGGGATAAGGTTTGTGTTCAAGAGAGAAAAGTTTATCATAGTTTACAAAAATTTGGAAAGTATAGGCATATTACCTACTGCCAGACAACTTTTTCATTGTAAGTGTTTAACCTGGTTGTAGGACACAAAATCCCGATTGTGATTTCAGACGCCTTAGTATCATTTTCACCATGCAGAAATATAAACACTGCACACATTGCTATACACACAGGGAAATCTAAGACAATGATAGCCATTTTTATCTACTCCTAATTCTGCCCACATGCAAGGGTCACTTATTAATACTCCAGGAGTTTCTAACCACCCTCAGTGTGCTGACAGCAGAGCTGTAGTCTTCTATCACTCTTGAAACAGTATCAAAAGTGCATTTTAAAATTGCTTACATCAACTATAGAATTGTATGAAATTAATTTAATGCTGCTCATTAATGGCACTTCCTATACCTGTCTCCAGAGACTATTTTAATGTTGTCACATTTTTTTAATGTGACAATGTTATACCATGAAGATTGTGTAGATTCAATCCCTGTTCCAAAAAAAGTGTATGGTCCCATAGGTTATACCTTTACTGTCCATTTCTCAGAACACAGGATATTAGTAGACCAAGAGTAATAAGATTAAAAAAAAACAAAAAAAAAAACCAAACCAAAAAAAAAAAAACAAACCAAAAAAAAACCCCAAAACCTTGAGAAATCTGTTTCACCAGAGACCAAAGAAAAAAAACTTATAGGATTAGATTTTTTTTTTTTCCTTCATTCTGGCTATAACAAATTTCATCCTCATAACAGAGAGAAAATTGTATTAAAATCTTTAAATTATTTGGTTTACAGCTGACTAACTTAATGAACTGTCAAGAAGTTAATCCCAAGTTACACCAACATCAAGAATCTGGTGTATATGTTTTACCTGTTATTTGTATAATAATTCTAACTTGCATCTGAGTGTGTGAGGCCTGAAACCAAGAACATTATTTGTGAGATTGTCACATTTTCATCTACAGTGGCTCTGTAGTTCAAATTACATGGAAAAGAAGAATTAATGTGATACAAACAGATTGTTTATTAAGACGCTTCCACTAGATAAAGTAGTTCTTTGGATAACATTTGAGTCAAAGAAAAAATGATGAGCACTACACAGAACTTAGAAAATCTAACAAAGACATGAAAGGTGCTTTATCCATAATATATCCATGAGCTAAGAATTGCTGTTTCATGAAACACACCTGTCACAAGAAAGAAAATAATACTATATTTATTTAACACATGAAAATATTTTTGTAGCTTTTGGTCAGAAGAGGATATATTCCCGAGAAGTGAACAGATGAGAGTTAAATAGACCAAGGATAACATGTCAACAGTTGCTGTTTACTCTGTTTTTCATTACAAGCTTGCACTATTCTGGATGTTTGGATTTCTTTGTGGCAGAGGTATTCATTTCTCCCTTTCCAAATTTTTTTTAGTTGAAAAAAGACACAACCTCTTAGTTTAGAAAAACAGCATATGTTTGTGTGAAAAACTGAATTTTAAAAAATTGAAGAAAAAATTACAAAGCAACTTCAAGATGTTTTCTCAATTAAAAAAACAGCTGTCAGTGTCTCAAAAGGCACATTGCATACCACTGAATCTTTTGCATAAATCCCAGCCATTTGGAGTCAACACCATTGGAAGGTGTCACTGCATTGAAATGAATATTCTATTTCCTTTCTCAACAAAAAAATCTTGTGAATAAAATTAATAAAAAGGAGAAAAAAATAAAATGTGAATAAGATGAATCCAAGGATACACCTTGAAGTGTGTAAAATTATCTGTGACATTCTCATAAAATATGAAAATGTGGTTGATGAAAATATAAGATAAAATTTGACTCTGAATCTGAATTTGAAGATTATATTAAGGATCTGATACAGAACACTTCTAAGATGATATGAAGATGGTGTCAAGCATATTGGCCAATAACATAATTTCAAATTATTTTAGAAATACTGTGGGGAATCAAATTGAAATTCAGTGAAAACAAATGGGAAATGTTATACTCCAAAGGAGATGTTAATATAAAATGGAAACTTCTGAAACAGCAACATAGCAGGGCAGACTTGGAGAAATATAGAGTAAAAATATGTCACACTTCAGAGTAAAAAGATCAGCTGGAGCATAGCATTCTAATATCTTTCTCAAGAAAGCTTTGGTTTAACTTCTTCTTTTTTTCTACTTTTTTTTTTTTTTTTTTTTTTTTTTTTTTTTTTGGGGGGGGGTTGAATTTTTTTGAAAATTTGNCTTTCTTTTTTTTTTTTTTTTTTTTTTTTTTTGCCTTCAGGGGTGGATTGAATGATTTGAGAATACTGGGATGCTTGAAGGGCCTTGTTTAGGTACAATATTAAGGGTGGAAAAAGAAAAAGAAAAAGAAAAAGAAAAAGAAAAAGAAAAAGAAAAAGAAAAAGAAAAAGAAAAAGAAAAAGAAAAAGAAAAAGGTACCCACCCTTCCAGTGATTATGAAAACCTGCTTATAACAGCTGTCAGAGAAAAGAGAAAGAATCTCTTTCTAATTCAGAAATAAAAGAATAGCTTTTTTCATGCATTTCTTCAGAGTTCAAAAGAGACAAAAGTTCAAACACCCTCTGTTAACAGAGAAAAAAATTTATTATTTCTGCCCACTGTTAACTTTATTTTCTAGCATAATTGAAATATATTAACTCAAACCTTTAACACAGTATAACATCACACTTGTTTATCTTAGCCTAAAATGCTAATAATCCTTTTACTAACCCTAAAATTTAATATCCTCTAAGATATCCTCCGACTAATTCAGAAGTAACTTTATAAGTTGTGTATATCCTTAATAAATATCAATAAATTATAGTATTTCCTTTTGTAGCCTGTAATGGATTAAACTTGTTGAGAAAAACAAACAATTATGTAAAATACTTGTATATGCCAGTAATATTCTGTGTTTAGACATATACATACTACTCATTCTTCATTTACTGGATAAGACTAGAATGTGTTGATGGTCAGGCTCCATGTTTCAAGTCTTCTATAAGATTAACAAGACCTCATTCAGTTCACAGATGTTGCTCTACAGCCACCAAGCAGTTTCACAGCAAACTAAAAAGTCTCTTTAGGTAAAGCATTGTTATTTAATTTGACAAAGCAGGCACACAGTTATATTTAGATTTTCTGATAGGTAAATTGAGTTTAACTTAGGCAAATGGATTATGCCATATTAATCAAGCTACTGCTATCATTATTCTTGGAGATGTTCTTTGTCCCAGACAATTTTTTTATGCCACTGTGGTAGGAGAAAAGGAGCAAAATTAATCTGCAAGACTCCCCTCAGTATGGAAAATTACTAACAGAATAGACCACTGCTTCTTATATCTTCACAGTACTCTGCACAGGGAGATCATCAGGAACCAATTTCAGGTAAGTGCATTAAAACTCAGGCTCAGGCTAATGTCAGCTGCAGCTCAGCTGGGGAGATGCCAGTCAGGTGGGGACACATGAGTCAGCTGATAAAAAATAATGCAGGTCCCAGAGTCTGAAGTGCTACAGCATACAGCTAATGAGCTGTAAAAGGAGGAATGGAGATAAGGGAAGGTAGCCAGGAGCGTTAATTGCAAGCAATTTAAGTCTACCTTTGGAAAGCAGAATGGTATCAGCTTTTTGTTCGATGGACTTCCACATGAACAGCTTATAATTGAAAAAAAAAGATCATGTTTCAAACTGAATGTTTTCTGACTTCATTCTCATTCTCTGATTTTTATTGTTGATCTTAAGGCCTGGAATTTAACCACCAGTGCAAAGTTTTAAGTAAAGTAGCTTTGATTGACCCTATTGTTTGATCTGGAGATCACAGCTGCTTCAATATGACTACAGGAAGAACTAGCTATCCACTTTTGTATAGACGTGGTTTTCTTTGATAACGTCAACAGGAAATTACTAAGCAAATTTTGCAATACATAATTTTTATAACAAAATATTTTCCAGAGTATTTTGATGTTCTATGGCACAGAAGTCTAAAAGCCTTGCAATAGATATTCTTGCACTACTAAAATGAAATAATTAATTGTCATATATTAATGCAGGTATTATTCTTACGGCTTTTATACCAATAACTAAACTTCTAATGTCACCAGAGTTGGGCATTGCTTATATGAGTAAGAGATTAGAATTAGTCTTTGTACATGCAATGCATTATTAAGAAATTAACCCACATTTGTTTAGTAAGCATCTAAGAATGGTAGGTATGTGAAAAACGGAGTGATATTAAAATACCAAGTAAATCTGATATCATTCTGTTCCATCTATCTATCATCCCTTGTGTCATGTATACAGAAACAGGGAACGTGTGATCTCACAGGAATTCAAACACATTAATTACTAAATAAACACAACAGAAAATAGGTCACAATAGCTTTACTTTTTTTCCTAAAAATCACACATTCTTTTCTATATGCAGTTAGAAGTACCATTCTTGTTTATTACAATTCCTTGCCATGCACTGTATATTATACATAATTCTGGCTTATTAAATTCCTGAAGCATGCAATACAATGAACTTAATAGATTTTATGCAAATCATTATATAAAAAATAAGAGCAGATGGTCTTCAACACATCAGAACCTTTCTATAGCAGTTTCATACTTTGTTTAAATTAAATAAAATATAAAGTTACCTTTGTGACACCTAACTTATTTTAATTTATTCTGCTGCACTGTGTTTCTTACAGATTTTCTTTCTTTTTATAGCATTAAAGGAAAATATTCGTGCTCATGTTCCTTAGATATTTTGTTGTTTACCATTTGAGTTGTACTGTGAACCTATACATATATTTGCTTATTCCTACTTTCCCAAAAGGAGGAAATCTATTGCTATCAATAGAGCACATAATTCATCTCACAGAATTGCCTAAAGGAAAGAAGGCAAGCATTACACTGGGAATCTTAAACGAGTATCTTTTAAGCTCTTTTGCTCTACAACTTTGTGACATCTTTCCTGACAACTCACTCACTTTGTGTTCTCCCTGACACCAGCCATGTCAGGAGATGAATGGTAGAGCAAATAAATCTAAAAGAAGTTATGGAAACTAAACAAAACAAAAAAAACCTATCAGAAATAAATAACTGAGAGAAAATTAGGAGCCATATAACTTTGTTGTCTCCTGAGAGATTTAAACAGCATATCTAATGAGGGTCTCTCTCCTGCTGCCATGTAAAATATGTATCTTATGATCTTCCCCACCTACTCCAGCCAATGTTCCAAAATCATGTCTGATACACATCCATGTTTTTGAACTTATGGAGTAAATAATTAGCCTTATAATAAACAATGGACAAGTAGTCAAAAGGGCTATCAAAACCTATTGAAAAAAAACCAAAAACAAAACATTTTTTTCATTCATATTTAGAACAAAGATGCTTATTATAAATAAATATATGGAAAGTATAGATTTTGGGGTCTATTCACTTATGCTATCATATACTGCAACATTTTAAAGAAAAAAAATCTTCCTTTCACTATGTTTGCCAGTTCTAGAAGTGCCTATTTTTCATGAGACTCTATAACCTTACTTGTTCTATCTTTTCAGTTCCTCTGAAAAGCAACTATATAATTTATGGAAATAAAGCACTGGACTGTATACTCTACTGGAAGTGGTCCAACAGGTGCAAGAGATATACCAAACAACTAGCTAAAATTCAGTAACTTTCACCTCTTTCCCTCTACTTCTTTCTCTCCTTTTTTCTTAAATTTAATCCTTTAAAAGCCTTATCTAAGGACAGGACCATTCCAAGAAATACGATCATAAAATAGGTGGGGAGAGGAGAAAGCCTCCATACAAAAGAAGACTTTGTTATTGGTCTTGCCAAAGACAAAAAACTTGCCAAAGACAAAAACAAAAAACCAATAACAAAAAACTTGTTTCATTTTCTAGTACAATTGTGACACAACTACTTGAGTGAGTTTTTATGCTTTATTTGGAGTTTTTTACTGAAATGATACTATGTGTATTCTGAAACAAAAGTTATAATTTTTTATCCATTGAAGCATAATTCAAGAATACTTTTCCAGAAGCTATATCTCAGCATTTCAGGTTTTCTGAATCCTGCTAGAAAGTGAGAAAACTCATCACTAACACATTTAGCCAGTACAAGCTACAGAATTTAATTTCCCTTGTTTTCAGGAAAAAATAATAATTCTCTTATTTACTTAATATAAGAGAATAATTTGTAACAAGTTCTGGGAAATTAGTAATACCAAGAAGCAATCATGCTGTAAATTCTTATGAGACTCCATCCTGTTTGATCTGCCTGTGTCCCAGTAGAAACACTACAATTCTATTTCAAGGGTCACAGTTAATAGGAAAATAGATTATGGTCAACACAAAACTAACAGTTTTGGTTACAATAGAATATCAGTGTTCAGAATGGAGAAAAACACATTTGCAAATGGTTTTGCTCTTCAGCAGCAGGTTAATCTTAGCCTTCATTAGGAATTAGGAAGAACAGCAAAAAGAACCCCAAACAAACTATGTGGTCTATCTGGATACTGAAATTCTTATATTTTTTCTGTTCCTAAATTCCAGAAAGCTATCAAATTTCCTCCCAGCCTGGATGCCAGAAGCTGTCCTCTGAGGTGGCAGTAACAATATTTTTCCATCTAGCTGTCCTTCTCATTCATTACAAATGCCAATTTTTCCAGCTTTCCCTTAAAATTGTCTGAGTTCAACTGATGGCACCTTATTGTAAAACAAATCAAAATGTCCAAAGTGATATAAAATGCTTCAGGAAAGCATCCAAAGCAATATTTATTATGTAGAAGTTCCATGGTTACTTTGATGATTGGAAATAAGTAATACTTTTAATTAATTAGAATCCCACAAACTTTACATGCTGTGAAGAATAAGAAGTGACATAGAATGTTGCTCTTTCTTTTTCCTGTCAAAACCATGTAATTTTTAATGTCATCAGCTTGTTTTGATCTATAACAACAAAAATGGTACAGCTCCGAAGGCGGGGAGAAGTTTTGCTGAAGCTCATAAAGATAAAATGTGACATTCATAGAGACTAACAAGAAGAATAGTCTTATTCTTCTTAAATATAGCTGAACATACTGCCTCAAAATTACCCCACACAAAAGATCAGAAATGTCAAACATGTTAATTGACTTAAGTAATAGTTAGACATAGTCGTAGCTGTAGAGACACTGACTTGGTTCCTACATATTTTCTGTATTTGTCAGAAAAGGCCAAGTGCTTCCTAAAAGTGTTCTAGATAAAATTAATAAGACCTCAAAAATGGGAAGAAAAAGCTGAAGAGCAATGATGATACCTGAAAAAAAGTATCAAAACTGTAGGCAAATAAAATATCATCTATCATTTACTTATTCATCTCTAAAGCGAAATAGAAATATTTAGTAAAAGAAAACATTCATTCCATTAACAATATGATAAACAACTTGAACAAGAGAAGAAATAGTAAGAAATGTTTCATTTTGGGTTGGTCTCTTGCGTTCAAATTAGAACAACAAAGCAGAAAACAAAGCAAGACCCTTACTGAGTTTAAACATTTATAGCTACATGTAACATGACAAAGTAAATATTTCTGCAACAGATGCAGCACATACACCTGAAGAAGGTTAATTTTCTGCAATACAGAAGTATTCATACTCAAAATACTATTCATACTCAAATACTCTTCACTACTGAAGATGAAACAAAATATTTACCTTCCAGACATGGTGATAAACTCTTCTTGATTTCAGCACAAGTAGAGAAAGACTAACTGGGAGTATTTCTGAAGATTTCACCTCAATTTTTTAAATTCTACAGTAATAATTTTATATTTTTTCTTGGGGATCTGAAGCACTTTCCTCAAACTTTAGTATTTAGCCAGGAGGCAAATTTTATTAAATTTTGTCACAGGTTTGTTGGGTTTTTTATTTTCCTTTTGCTACTTATTAGCATATATTCTTCTCATGTTTTAATATTTAAATATATTTCCTATAGAAAGAAAGAACTTTGTGACCATGGGAAGCAGTGAATGAATTACTTATTTTGCTTTATTTTTGTGTGTGATTAAATGGTCCTTATCTCAACCCATGGGTTTTCTGTCTTTTTCTTTTCTGATTCTCTTCCCCATCCCAACCAGGGTGAGAATGGGCAAGTAACTTGTAGTTGCCAGCTGGGGTTAAACCACAACACAACTTTATGCAATGTGTCTTGAAAATTTTCAGGGGAACATATATTTCTTAAAGGACAGTCTGTATTTCTTTTAAATTTTTAAAATCCCTTTAACAGCATTTCATGCAGCCTTAAGTCATTCAAACAATAATACTTTTATTAATTAAAGGGAATTCTTTTTAATTTTTTTTCCTTGCAGACAAGTGACTCTGAGAAAGTGTCTGGTGAATTCTGGTTATATTTATGACTATTAAATTCTCCCTCTGTTCTCCAAATTTTAAAATTTTTTGTACAAATCCATAGAAGTTTATGTTTTCCTTCTACTTATTACAACAATATGTGTATCCACTTAAATTTTCAAATAGGCAAAGAATGCAATATTCTTAAGGTAATAGTAGGGACAAAGAGAGGAAATATACAAACTTATTTGACACTGATCTGAAAACGATGAAACACACTTCTTCCAGTGCTTAGACTGTCCCAAAGTGTCACAAGAGCTCAGGATAAAGATTTGAGCCTAATTAGTTCTGCATTCACTTGCTTCGATTTGGCTGAGCTACATTAAATTATTTCTTTATCAGCCTGCTCTTGGAATTAGTCATGTATTACCTGTAATTGTTTTGTATTCATTGTATATATGTCCTCTGCCTTGATTTCATTTTAATGTGCTTTAAAATTATATGCAGCAATTTGCACGTGCATGTGTTTGTTTAAGTAGATATGTACACAAGATACACATAAAAATGCACAATCCAAATATTTTGTTTTGAACAATATGCATAGTGCTAATTCTGTTTTATAGTTCCAAAACTTTACTTTTGACTTACTTGAAAAAAATCAAATGTACTGCAGAAATTGCCATGATAGAACAAATTTTTCATCGCTTGGCATGGTCAATTGCATCCACCTCCCTCATGGTTCTTGTGTTCACCAGCTGAAAGTTTTGCAACATTTTAGTTTATTAACTCTTTAAGAACACTGACATTGAACATTTAAAGGTTACTGGTCAAAATAGCCCCAAAAGTAAAACAAGCAAAATCAAACAAGAAACTAGTATTTCTTAAGAGTTACAGACGTGGCAATAAAGAAGAACAGGGTAGATTTTTCTAAAATCTTATAATAATTTCTTTTATCAAAGCTTGGGATTCTAATATGGGTTACTGTAACTTATGGGTTCTGCCAGACTGACAAATTAAAACAAAATTTTACAGTGGCTCTCCATTCTTCCCCATCTTTCTACAATGAATCTAAATCTGTTCTTTCATTCTATATAAACATGTAGCTGGAGCTAGTCTCAGCAAAGAGGATATAAATGGCTCTACCCTGTGAGTCTCCTAGCTTTTGTTTCCTCATCCATTAATGAAAAAAAAAAGTTGCTGCTTAAGTCCTGCTCTACCCTTGAAGGCTTTGAAAGCACCATACTCTGTCATTCTGCAGTAGTGACATGTGTCAGCTATGTGCATACACAAGTTTTGGAGGCTTGCACAAAATAAATAAAGTTACTAAAAAGAAGGTCTCTAAAGAGTCTTAACTTATGCACCGTTAGGCATAAGTAGACTGAAATAGTTCAAAGTTTTGTGATTTAGACAAATGTTTACTGTTTCAGTTGACCATTAAGAATTCAGCAAGCAACACATATAACTCTTCATCTGCCAAAGTCTTGCTTCAGAAAGGTCTTCTCAAGAATTAATCACTTGCACACCAATTATTGCTATTTATAATGTTACAGACTGCAAAAGTGTATTTGCAGAAATGCATCACACGTACTTCCTGTCCATGTACTTTCTAGTAAATGCTAACACACATTCATACTAGAAAAAAACATGCAAGAAATATAAATTAAAATCTCAGTCTATTTAATTAAAATTTGTCATGGTTATCCATAACTAAAGAAAAACAAACCCCACATCACCTATTTCTACAAAAAAAAATCAGACCACATTAAATAGTAATGACATTAATAAATTCATCTCTAATGATGAAATCGTAGGTGTTTGTGTGACAAATAAAAAAGAAATAGATAATTGACACTAAAAAGGATTCATTAAACAAAAGAGTTGATTTACAATGCAGTTTTCAAAGGCCAAAACAAATTATCATAAGCAAAGAAAGGATTGAAATAAAAAATTAAATTAAAACCAAGGAAAAGGGAAAACAAATAAAATACAATGTCAAAGGAAACCAAAATAACAAAGGAACTACTGAAAGAACTCAGTATATAATTGAGATGACATGCAAAAATGGAATGACAGACAACAGGTAGCAAAACCCATCTAATTATCAGACACATTATGAGGGAATATAAAATATGAAAATATTTCCTCTTGACAGTTTTTAAATTAAAGCATCTCAATTGTTTGGTTGGTTGAATTTGTTTTGGCTTTGGTTTTGTTTCTGTTTTTTGAGTCAGGAGTCCAAGACAGTTAAAATCTTTGAAAAGGATCTGCTTTGACTTTAAATGAGCATACCAAAGACAGCAAAAGTTTCCAATTTCCTAAACTGTATTTAATTACAACACAAAGAGAAAAAAACTGCTACAAGTCAGTCTTTTAAATAGACTTGCTCTGATAAAACAGCAAAGAGTTTTGAAAGTTATTTCTGCTCTGCCCACTGGGTCATCACAGAAAAAGAACTATTTCCATGATTCCCCCTTTTTGCACTGATTAGTAGGTCTAAGAAAACAAAACCAACCTTTCAATTCTTAGTTTTCCTATCACTTCTAAATTGTGGCTTTTGGTGTGGTGCTTGTTGGCTGCAACTTCCCTATTCATTTCAGGAATCTCTGTTGAGATACTTCAGGATCAGGGTACACAGAAATAAATCCAGTTGAATACTGGATTTATGAATACATGCTCTGAATACTCAGAGCATACCCTTTATCCCCTCTTCCAGAAGATTGCCTCTGCTTTGTAATGCAGTTTCAAAGACAAGGTGACCAATCATATGCTTTTAAACAGAAGATCAGTCACACAGAAAACACACGGTAAACCACAAACAAGTCAGCAAGTCTCCTGTCATACATTTCTACAAGCTAGGGGAGTTACAGCACAGCTCAACAAAAATCATAATAACAGCTTTAGCTTGTCAGGGAAGTACCCACTGTGACTTAAGTAAACTCTGCTGAAAGATAAGAAATGCATTCAGAAAAATACAAGCTCTTTGCTGCCTAGAATTTATTAATAAACAGAACTATCTCACTACTTACTGAGACTGGTTCTGTATTTTGGGATGCACTATTCTGCTGTAATGATATTGTAGTAGGCCTATAAATGCCACAATATGGACTCTATTAATATTCATGAATTTAGTCTCCATGCAATTTCTTGTGAGGTGTGTTCTTTCTAAGTAGAAGTCCTTTGCCACAACTTTTTTTTTTCTGGTCTACCAAAAGATTCACACTATCCTAATTATGCATATAGCATTGCCATCTTATGATTTGCCCTCACCCTCATTTTCCTTCTTTGATTTCATAGAGTAAAGTGTAATGATCAGTATCAGGAGTAAAAACTCTTTAAGGTTTTTTAAGAAAGAAGAGAAGCTATAAACAGTCAAACAACAAAACCAAAAGAGATGTTCCAATAGAAACAGAAAGAGAAGTATAGGCAAGACTCAACCTTAAAAGCTTATGGGAAGAAATTTTATTTCCTACAGTTGACGACACTTTCCAGAACTTTTGAAGTCATATAATGTTGCTCTGTTCTTTTGAGTTTTTCTAAGCCTTCTGATGTTTACATTCTTACAATGGAGTTTCTCACGCACCTTTATGTAAATAATGATTGTTTTGCATTCTTCTCTGTAGGAGGACAATTTTGATGGACTGTTAGTTTGACCAGTGTGGTTGGAGAGGTGGCAATGTCATCCTCCAATCCAGTGTCACTTTTAGAATTCTATAAATGTTGAGGTCTGAAAAATAAAGTTCTCTTTTCCTGTTCCTGTTCGGATACTGGAACACCTTGCGTGAGTTTTATTATTTTGTGTCGCGATGGTGACAATAGCAGATTTTAAGATATTTAAAGTCTTATAAGATGTAAGTCTTACTCAGTGAAAACTGTTACATTTCTGTGTAAATAGAAATATGTAATTTTTTTTTTTCAAAGTTATAGTCAGAATCATGATTTCTTCCTTTCTGTCATTATCAGGTTTATGGATTATTAAACCTGAATAGGTTTAATTTCTACTGCAAAGTTTTTCTCTAGTCATTATAACCAAGTAGCCCTCTAGGACAAGGACAATTGGAATTGATAGTATCTGGTTATATGCTTTGTATGGAATTTGCAAGACCTCAAGATGAAGGTGTCTTCATCACCTTCCTGTGATTTTGCTTTACTTGGTTCAGCTGTGACTATTTTCTCTATTTCACCAGACATTTAACATTAATTAGATTTGCTTTTGTTTTTCCTTGTGTGATAGAGTCATTGTTTTATACAGATATCTGTAACAAGCAGGTAGCCTATGAGAATTCCATGTTTGTGATTAGAAAATAATGGTGAAGTGTAGTGAAATGCAGGCCTGTTACAAAAGCAAAGGTTTTGAGAATAGACACACAATGAAGTGCAGAGGAGAATATACACAGGAAGAGGACATGCATAGGATCAGCAATGAAGACTGCAGCATTAAACAACTCTTTAATGGTCAGTTAAAAAAACACAGACCTGGATCTAGGCAAAATTGGTGTTATGGGTAACAAAAAGAACTAAGAAATTTTATATAATATACATAAAAGGGATTTGGATGCAACATGGACCTGCATACCAAGGAAGAAAGAGAAAAGTGTAAAAATTCGTAAGAAAAATATAAAAAAATATCCAAGTACATACTACAATAAGGATGTAGAAAACATCACCATGAACATCATATTTCTCCTGGAGAAGGATTCACAAATGCTGACAACTCACCCAACAACTCCCAGCCACCCACCATCACAATTGAAAAAAGACAACTCACCATTTAGAACAGGGGAATTAGAGAATAACACCAGGAAAAAGAGACAAACTAAGGAGTATGCTTGTTATAATTTTAGCTGCACTGTTTTTATTTCTTTTTCTCTGGTAATATTTATTTTACACTAACAATTTCTTGTGTTTACTTATATGTCTGCTTCCTCTTTGCCTGTGAACAGTATTTGCAATATTTTAAATGAAAAATTTTCAGCTACGCTTTGTGGTTGGGATTCCCCAAAGAAGAGTCCTATTTATATACTATCTGTAATGTTGCAGAAAGTCAGATACAAGTATAGCACCGATGTATAAGTCACCAATGTTTGTTGCTACTTCAAAATTGGTATGATTGGCTGGGACTGCCATATACCAGTTCAACAAGTAATGCTGTAAATTACAGTGGACGTAGAGATTCACAGATCTCTACTTGGCTGTCTGTTGTAAGGGGTTGTCAAGATATCATGAATATTAAAACTCATGACCTGAGATGCTTTTGAAACAAGAAAAGCTATTCCAGGAAAGAGAAAATCTAGAATTCTGAAAGAATTTAGAGACATTTTGGAATGAAAAATGAGATTTAATTTTTTTTTCTGCAAAAGAGATACCAACAAAAGCAAGAGAGATGGTTTAAAAATAAAGATGAGATTGAAAATACAGACTCTGAATTCACAGATCAGACATAAGCCTCAGGGTTTTCTCGTCCTGTGGCACAGCAATACAGAAGGCAAATGAGAAAAGAGACAGAAGCCCAGAAATCTAAGGTTTAGGAGCCAAGACTGGCAGGAACTGCAACTGTCTCTGTCTTATGAGAAGTTCAGCATGAATAATGCATTTTCACTCTTCTCTCACCCCTCCAAAATCATATAATAATTTTTTGAATGCAACCTGTGGCACTCAAAAACTTCCAGCCAATCCTGTTGTATTGAAACCTGGAATGGGACTTAAGTAATGCCATGTCTGCCTTACAGTATTGTGGTGGCTTGGTGCTGACTGGACAGGAGGTGCCCAGCAAAGCCACTCTATCACTCCACAGTCTCAAATGGACAGGGGAGATGATATTCTGTGAGTAGAGATAAGGACAGGGAGAGATCACTCTCAGTTACCATAATGGGAAAAACAGACTTATTGGAGAAATTAGTTTAATGTATTACCAGTCAAATCAGAGAAGGATTATGAGAAGTAAAACCAAGCCTTAAAACACCTAGCCTCCACTCCTCCCTCCTCCCAGACTTAACTTTATTCTCAATTCTCTACCTCCTTCCCCTGCCATCAGCACAGCAGGACAGGGAATGGGCTTGTGGTCACTTCATCACATGCTGTCACTGCTTCTACTTTCTCCTCAGAGAGAGGAGTCCTCACACTCTTCCCCTGCTCCACTATGTGGTTTCTCCCACAGAGGCAGCTCTCTGTGAACTTCTCCAACATGTCCCCTTCTCACTGGATGCAGTTTTTCATGAACTGCTCAAGTCTTCCATGGGGTGTAGACCTTCAGGAACAGATTCACGAGTGCAGCAAGCCTGCTCCAGCGTGGGCTCCTCCAGAGACTGTAGGTGGATCTCTGCTCCACCATGAACCTCCATGGGTTTTGGGGACACAGCTGCTTTACCATGGTCTGCACCACGGGCTGTAGGGCTACCAGCAAACTCTGTTCCAGCACCTCTAGCATGTCCTCCCCTCCTTCACTGACCTTGGTGTCTTGCAGGGCTGTTTCCCCTCAGTCTCTCACATATTCTGATTCCTCTCGTCTCTGTTTTTTCTGCATAATAATTTTTTGCTCTTCTTTAATATGTTGCCCCAGAGGTGCCACCACTGTTGCTGATTGGCTTGTCTTTAGCCAGCAGTGGGTCTGTCTTGAAGCCAGCTGGCATCATCTCCATGGCACACAGGGGAAGCTTCCAGCAGATTATCACAGAAGCCATCTCTGTAGCCCACTGCTACCAAAACCTTGTCATGGAAGCGCAATACTAAAATCCTCTTTCTTTTCACAATTGGAAGTTTTCCCCTGGTTAGTAAGGAAGATGTATTGCTGACAAATTATCTATTAAAAGTTTTATCAAATATTCCTTTGCTGTTTTCAGATAAATATGATAATGCTGAATGATAATGCTGAATTAGTAATTGCCAGATATATTTGAAGGTGTATATAGGATAGTACACAAAGTCTTAGTATCAAAATTATTTTAACACATCTGTTCTCTAGGAAAATCTCCTTAATTGTGATTGAGAGTATTTGTTAAAGCCTGCTCTAAGGAAAGATTGTGACTGGCTTTGAAGGATATGGGCTCTGATATACTATGGGATCAAGGGGAATAATAGTGAGGAAATGACCAGTCTTGTGGATAGTGTGTTCTGCTAACAATAATCAGAAGTCTGTGTTAGAAGGGACCTAGGAGAGGCATGGAGTCCAACTCTTAGTTCTGCATAGGATAGCCTAAGAATCACACCAATGTGCCTCAAGCCAATTGTCCAAATACTTCTTAAATCTGTCATATTTAATTCTTATTCTAGTTTTACATGACACAACTCTCTTAAGAATTAAATTTCTTTATGTGTAACCCAGACTCATCATGATTCATGTTTGAAATTTCCATACTTCATCTTTCCTTTATCATTTTTATACTTTTGCCTACCAGTACTGATTCTGCCTTGGTGATACATGCAGATCAATATTTTTAGCTACTTTTTCTCAAAAATCCCAACAGGAAAATAAAAAAAAAATACTATTCATTCATAACTGTAGGTACACAGTTTGTGGTAATTGGGAGTGGGGCTGTGGCAGAGCCTCATCCCTAGTGGGTTACAGCTGTGAAAAGCAGGTGACCAGCATTGAAAGCAATGAGACATGGAGTAGTGAGGTGCACTGACCAGTTACGAAAGGGAACAGAAGGCACACAGGTGTGAAGCATGTAAGATGAAGGCTATAAAAGTTTGGGATAAAGGACAAGGAGAGTTGGTACTTGAAGCCTTCTGAAGTGGTATGGTGTTACCATGCTCTATATATATGGGGATGCTTAAAGCCTTCTGATGTTGAATGGTGATACTCTGTGTATCATGGCCGTCTCAACTGCTGCATGTGCTGTGACACATAACCTATTAGTGAGGCTTCTACATTAAGGTACTTTCCTAAAGTTGTATTCCAAAATCTCAGCAATTGCATGATTCCTTACACTTTTTTTTTTGTCCCCAGTTTTGCAGTGTCATCCTTACTAGTTACTAGTATGTATTTCTGCTATCATAACTCTTTTTTATTTGCTGTAATCCCTCCCACCCTCCTAACCCAAATATCAATTTGCAATTAGTCTGACAGCATCTATCACAGAATCATCTGTGAGCTCTCTCTGAGCCTTTTCATCTGCTTGTTTTCCCTTTTCCTTTCTTTCCACTCCCATCTCTGCAGCTCTGGGGGGAGCACTTTTGGAAGGATCAAGCCATATAGAAGGAACATTGACACTGTTCCCTGTGCCATCAGTGGCTTCTTAGTCCCAATATCCCTTAAGGAGAGGGTGCAGCCTGGAGTCATGCTTTTAGCTTGAGCTCACACCTCTCTGGCAGGTGAGTAGGTCATAGAGCAAATCAGTAGGTGGCTTCTAAAATTGAAGTCATGGACATATGAGTAATAGATCTACACAGAGCCATGTGAGAAAAGCAGCTCAGCAATCCCCTATGTAGTTAACACCTCGAGAAATAATAAGCTCCTTCTCCTGTCACTTTGGACCACGAGAAAAGGGGGTCAGGTGCCTTCCTTTGTTATGCAGTGGGGACCTGCACCTCTCTTCCCCCAGACCCCAGGGGGCTTGAGCAGAGCAGGGACCCAATAGGAGTTAGGCCAGCCCTGATGCCTTGATTTACCCCAGATCTACATGGCAATCCCACTTGTGACTTGTCTCATCTCTACTAGAGACCCAGGGCCAGCATCAATCGAGGGTAATTCTGACATGGCAAGTGGAACAGAATCAGCATCTCTCAATAGACAGATAAAAAATGAGTAATTTAAGTACTGGCAGAGGTGGATGTGTATTTGTATCAAAGGTGGCCTGTAGAGGGAGGGGTGAGGAAACACACACACACACCCCTAAAATTCCTGTACAGCCTGCCCAGCTGTTTTTTGTTAGTAACATTTTAAATCTGTTTTATCACACACAATATGAAGAGATAAAAACATTACAGATAAAGTGGATATTTGCATACAATACTAAACAAGCAATAGATGCCTCATATTCTAGTCTTGCCTGACATCAAGACAAATGCTAACAGGCAAAAAAAATAAAGTTTAGAGGAAGGGATAAGTGCTCCCTTGTAAAATTGCTGTATAAGTTGATATACTCAGACTTCCTCCAGCTGAAAAATTCAAAACATGGTTGCATAGTTTGATATTATTAATCAATAGCTATCTCACAGTAGACTGTATTTCCCAAAGTAGCTAAGCTCTGCCTTTTTAATTAAGGTGGATGACAGACTTTCAAATATATTTTGAAAGTTTTCAAAATTTTCTCTTTCCCACCAATATATAATTCACACCAATATATTTGAAATGCACAATTTAAAGTATCTATTACTTTATCTATTGGCTCATCATGCTAAAGAGAGATGGGGTGTAGTGAATAAATGGTGCTGTGGATTTTTTTCCCTCTAAAATTCACTTAATTTCCAAATAAATAATCCAATGGGACAATATAACAGGCATTCTAACATGGAAATCAAATTCTAAGTTGGTGTTTCTAGATAAATAAAATATATTCCTTGATTAAGTTATGTATTTTTTTATTTTGCAGAACATATAGAATGATTCCTTACAGAGATATTTGATAAATAAGGACTCAACACACAAAAACTTTAATCAAATTTTATATACTTCTGATGGATTTTGCTATATAAAAAGTTTTAATCATGACATATGTTGTCATACTGCAGAGGAAGAAAATCTCACTATTTTAATTCCAGGGTCATCTAACAAATATTTGAGTTGCATCTAATGCCTTTAAACCTCTGCTAAATAGAATCCAAAGCAACTGCAAAGTTTACTATCTGACTTGTTCCTTACTTGTGAAAACAATGTTCTGATGACTTAATTAAGTATATAATATACATATTTTTTACATTTAGAGGGCATAAAGAATATGCTGTTTGGAGAGAAAATAAATGACTATGGTAGTTAATGGCCAAAGACTCATGCTGAGTGCATTATGGGGCACTGGATGTTAAAGATTCAACCTGGGATATCCTGGTCATTTTAACAAAACAAAACCTCCAATCTTTTCAGAGTTTATTATTGTGTTGTTGGTTTGCTTTTTTTACAATAGATGGTGGGGATGTAATTTCTGATGTTTTGCTAACAGTTGTTTGTATCTCAGATTATTGTAAATAAACTGTCTTCATTTGATAGAATCTCTCACAGCTGCCTTTTTTTCAAATTGAAATCTCAGTGGGGCTTTGATTAAAATGAAAAAGAAACAAAATGAAATTTTATTAGGTGATACAGTGTACTTTTCTCCTCTTAAACCTCTATACTTTCTATGATGATTGTTTGAGTAGTTCTCTCATACTTGGAGGTAAAGATAAATTTGTTACAGTGTTGTTGATGAACAAAAAAAAAAAGGTAAAATAGATTATGTTTCACTAATTTATGGTATGTCTATATTTAAACTGCATCAATATATTTTTAGGATATGTAATTTTTTGTTTATATTGTATTTTAACTGATTTTATTTGAGCCTTCTTTTTCAGTGGTAGGGCAGGGGAGTTGTTTGTGGGAGTGGTTTTGCTGTTGTTGTTTAGGTTTTGTTGGGTTTTTTTTTTAATAACACCAGCTATAGAGCAGATACACATTCTGAGTGAAAGTATGTTCCATGTTTCTCTCTAAAAGTTATTATATTTGTTATTTACTTCTATACTAAAAGTTTTATTACCTTTAAAAACCTATAAAACTCAAAAAAGTTTTAATACTTTTTATTTCACAGGGAAAACATTAGGTTTAACTCTCTGGATTTTGTGAAATTTGTACATGTGATGATGACCACTGCAGAAAAATCCCATAAAAATCAGTAAATGATAATGGTAGTGCCTCCTCAGATAATTTAATCATTCATATGGTAATGTTAAGGAGCCTATAGTGTTGATTCAGAAGATTCTTGAGAATAATTGTAAGAATTTGCTTATGAAAGTAGGATGTCTGAAAATTAGCTACTGGCCCAGTTTTTCTAAGGAAATTTTGTGTTTTGAGAATGTGACTTAACCAACTGCAGAAGTCTACTGATTACATGCACTTTGCCCTCATCTTTTTTGTGATTCAGAATAGTACAGAAACACAGGATCATAGAATAAAAGATCAGTAGAATCACAGTATTACTTGCACTGGAAGGGCTTTTGAAGGTAATCTACCCCAATCCTCTTGCAGTGAGCACAGGCATCCTCCACTGGACTAGGTTGCTCAGAATCCTATCCATCCTGACCTTAGACACTCCCAGGTAGATGTGACATCTACCTCCACTTTTGGCAACCTGTTGCAGTGTTTCACCATCCTCACTGCAAAAGATCTCTTCCTTAATTCTAGTCAAAATTCCCTCTCTTTTAGTTCAGAACCATTACTCTTCCTATCTCAACCAGACCCACTAAAAATCTGCCCCCATCTTTCTTATAAGCTTCCTGTAAGTGGGAAGTTTGCATTAATATCTCCCTGTACCCTTCTCTTCAGGCTGAACACCTCAGCTTTCTCAGCCTGGCCTCATAGGAGGGTTATTCCATCTCTGAATACTCAGTGTAGGGTCAAGTCCAGCCTCTCATTCACCAGCACCCCCAAAACCTGCTCTCAATCTGTTCATCTCACAGCCTGTATTGATTTGGAGCCTTGCCCCAGTTCAGGTGCAACACATTGCACTTGGCTTTGCAAAAAACTTCATGAAGTTCCTATAGGCCCACTCCTCAAGTTTGTCCAGGTCCCTCAGGTTGCATCTCATCCCTTAACTGTGTCAACTGCAACACTTCAGTGTTTGATGTCCAAACATTTGATGAGAGTGATGTTTGATGTCCAAAAATTTGATGAGAGTGATCTCAATCCCACTGTCTGTGTCATTGAGGAAGATATTAAACATTACTCGTCCCACTGTTAACCCCTGAGGGACATTGCATGTTTCTGATCTCCATGTGGACATCCAGCCAGTTTCTCATCCAGCAGTCCACTTATCAAATCCATATGTCTCCAACTCAGAGAGAAGGATGTTGTGAGGGGTCATATAGAAGGCTTTACAAAACATTCCTCATGGGTTTTTCTTCCCAGTAACCTTGAGTTGATTGCCCTTCACATGCTACAATTTATTACAACCTTAGTCTAGAAAGTAAACTACTGAAATATTAAACAAACATATATGTGCTAAAAATTATGTAGACTCACATTCAGAAGCAAATCATGTGTTATTAAGTAATTGTCTCTCTGGTTATGAACAAAATTGAAAGTATGATCTGTGACTGTGACAAAGAAAATCAAACTGACTATATAAAAAACCAAGCATAACTAATGTGCATTCCTTCACATGCTTTGTTTCTATGACATGTATATTTTATGTATAGACCAAAATTCATTCTTCTTGATAACTATCCACTTCATCTATTTTATTTTTTTAGTTTTATTGTGACACACCTTTTTTGTAATCACAAATATCCTGTTTAGCATTTTACTTAATATAATTTTTCTGTCACATTAATCTTAATACTTTCTTCATGTTGACATGCTACATAAGAATAATTTGAGTTATATGGTTGTTAGTTCTTTCAGCACCCGATGTTGTAGAAAAACAACAAAAGCATTTAAGCATGTTATTGTACTTAATTTTTGCATCAATGCTATCCCCCAGGTCAGTTGCTCTTCTATTGTGATTTAATCAAATTGTGAAGAAGAACTGTAGAGTCCAGGGATTATTTTTGTTGAATGAACGTGTTCAGATACAGTTCTGAAATCAATGAACTGGAAAGATGTCAGCTCATGCTGGGAACACAACTTAGCTGTATGGTAATAAAAGCACTGAGAAGGTGTCAGGCAAACAAAGCCATAGCCTGCAGCAGCAAATGACAGTTCTCGGAATTAGTATCCCCGTCCATGAGCTTAAATTTGGATATGCTTCAAATCTTTCTGATAAAATCCTTGATATTGCACTGCAAAGTTATCAGATTAATGCTCCTCTGGTTTTGCTGGATTAAATGATAAGAAGTGCTACAAAATAAGAAGAAGGGAGAAAAAAAGTTCACTCTATTTGGGCTTTTTTCCCTTCGGAAACAAAAATGTTGCAAAAGTTATGGTATTCCATAGAAATGTCAGCACTGCAATCTGCCTGCAGAAGTCTGCATAATTGGGAGAACCTTCACTAAACACAATGTCGAAGCAGTACCAACTAAAAGGTCATGTGTTATTATTCACTGTGTAGTGCAAGAGGGAAGAGCAATTAAGAAAGCCAGAGGGAAAGGCAAAAGCATCAGCACTGCTCCTAGCTAAATTTTAGAAGTGGGAGAGTGGGAGGATACCATATGTATTGGTCCCTATGGCTAGCATCTTTAATTTCTGGATGAGATGAGTCAAGGTAAAACCAAGAGTCACAATCTAAGCTGTCAGCAAAATAAACAAGTAATTAATTAGGAAAAAAAATAGAATAAGATAATAATAATAACTTAGAAACAATCAATCAGCCTCCCCCTTCCAATATCCCATCAACACCTCATACAAGCCCCAATCTATTACTCTTAGGGATAGGAGAAAGTTGGTTTTTTTAAAAAAAATGGGAGTGCATCTGATCAGATTCATCAGCACTGATGTTTTCTGAATTCCTGGATTAGAGTTATTTTCAGGTTTTAAAGCAATTTAAGAAGCTGGGGTATGCATTAATGTTTGTTTGGTTTTTTTTTTTTTTTTTTTTTCCCAATACTCATTTTTTCTGCTTTCA
>VZRH01007894.1:264155-292292 GCA_013397555.1 Urocynchramus pylzowi | reverse complement strand
ATCCTGGGTTAGAGCAATCCATTGCTAAAACCTTTCGTGAACAGTGATGTGACTGTATAAACTCATCTTCTTTTCTCCTTGATAATCTTTTTCAGCCAGGGGTACAATCATGGGAACACCTGAAAGGCATCTTTTTTATGATTGTTAAGACATGAAGCTACTAGATAAATACAATTCAGAAAACATACTCATTGGAAAGATTGGTTCAGTTTTCTGACTTTCACTTTGCCTGGAGTTTCAATAATGTGCTGCAACTGTTTCAGAGGTGCTGGATATTACCTACAAAATCTTGTTGTGGGCAAAAAGGAAGCATATTATAGGTAAAGCCAATGATATATTTCTGGTATAACAGAAATCTTAACAACACAATAATTTAATTATTTAATTTTATTATTATTTTTAGCCCAGATATAAATATTATAGCAAAAAAATCTTACAGTTACAGTCTAATCCTACTGGTCTCAGTGCTAATACTACAGTTAGACATACATGCATATTCTATTATATATCTCTTTCTCATCTGCTGTGTTCAACACTCCTTTTGGGTCATTTGTCCTTAGTCTTTGGGTTGACAGCTTCAGTTTTCTTGTGGTTGTGCAGCAACTCACAAGAATCTGAAATTCCATACCAGGAGGATTATGATGTTGGTGATTTCTTCTTCCTCACCCTAGGATTCAATTTGGGTTACTGTTGTATGTTTTCTAATGTACTTTTGCAGGTTCCTCTTACATCTGAGTTAACTGTACAGAGTATGTGTTACATATCTTACACACTGGTTTTCTTACCCCAAAACTGGTTTGTCTCAGCTTTAGATCTGCTTTTAACTGATATTTGTTAGGGTTTGTAGCCCTGAGATCTCAAATACCTTGTCATTAGGAAAAAAAAAAGGACAAAAAAAAATATCCTTAGAGCTAAGCAAAGTGAAAATAAAGATCCAAAAGGGTGAATACAAATTGATACAAAAGAAGCATGACAAGTCTCAGTTTGGCAAACTCAGTGCAAAGGCTGTGTGCTGTTACTAACAGTGTTAATACCATATGTATCAGTTCATTTGGCACTTCAGATATTCTGAGTGACCTATGAGGAGGATATAACAATAACTTCATCAACTCACCATGTGTATCTTCTGGCTTAGAACCAATTTTATAGCAAGACAGTAGATTTCAAAATAGAATTTGCATGGCTTTTAAGCAGGCCATGCAAGAAAAAAAGCTCTTATACTCTTCTTGTTGTCTGCCAGATTGGTCAGGTACAGGAATATGTTATGACCAGAAGCAGAACATGAAATCATCAGTTTTCAATTCTAATGAAAGAAATTAAAAGGATGACAAACATAGTCCAGCAGGTTTAGACTTTGAATGCAAACATATATAATATATAAGCTAATATATGTAAGAACTTACTGAGCTCTAGTTAGTCCAAAAGTGTTATTTAAGCCTGTATACTCTTAATGAAAAAATTCTACAGTACATGGATTATTTTTCATTAGCTTGAATGTTAGTCCCTGTCACTGAGATTACAGCATATTTGCTTTAATTGTTCATGAACATATTTGTTATGCTGCCGCTAAGTTATGCAAATAAAAAGAATGAATTCCTACAAAATCATTATAGATCCTCACCTGTAATTGAAATATGAAAATGTTTCCACTATCTTTTTATTAATAATGTGTGTTGTGGCAAGACAGTTTAAGTTACAATGGGTTTAGTGTTATTTGCTGGTCCATGTTTTTGTTTGCTTCTTTGGGGTTTTGGTGGGGGCTTTTTGTTGTTTTATATTTTTTTTTTTTGGAGGTGTTTAAACTATTTTTTAACTTTTAAATTGTAACATTTTTAATATCATCTTAAAGTATTTAATTGGATAATAAACTTCAAAACAACTTTTTGGATAAGTATACTGCAACAACATTGCATTTAGTTTTCTTTTTTCCTTTAACTTCAGAAAATCTTAATGAAATACTGCTACAAAAAAAAAATCCAGAATTAATCACAATGAACAATAAGGTTTATGTCCTTTCAGTGACTTATCAAGACATATATGAAATGCAAGTGACAGTTTTTATAGTTTTCAGTAAACTGGATTTCATTTATTAATATTCCTTACCACTCCTTGTAGCAAGTTATTTATGTTGTGATGAGATCAACTACATACTTCAGTGATTCCTTTGTGCTGCAGTGCTTTATTATTCATATCTTTCAATGCAATTAATTGACTGGTTTGTTTGGGATTTTTGGTGGTTTTTTACCCTTTCGTAAGGTGGATGTATACTCTTTGGTTATCTAATCTTTAATGTATAAAACATTAACCAAAATAAAATCCTATATTCAAGCTCTACAGTAGCAGAAATAGTAAACAGAAAGCTTAAATCAGGACTAAAGCACAATGACATATATCATGCATAATAAACTACAGTATAATAACAAAATCAATTATTATATTTGCATTTTAATTGACAGTGAATTAGTGATTATTTTTCAATAAAACAGGAGAGTAAATTCTACTACATGGAAATTCAATACATATACATGCTTCAATAAGACTATATCAAGTGACAATCACTAAAGGTTTTTTTGTGTTTTATTATCAGGTTTTAGTCATAAAAACTTCTTTAGGAAAAGACAGACCTGTGAAAAATCTGGTGAACAAACTTCTAAAACCCCGATAGAATTTCATTTAAAAAAACCCAAACAAATCACAATTCCCCCCAGAAATGCAAAAGACACTATAAAATTGATAAAGAGCCTATCTGCATTTAACTTTCTGAAAGGCAAAAACTTTCAATAATTTGACACAATATTTTGGTACTAATGTTAAATCATCTCCATTTGGAAAATATTGTCCTCCAGAAAGTAATATAATGATATAGTTTTAGATTTATTTGTCTCTGACTTCAAAATATTGGTAATCTGCATTCCAAGCATCTGTGACTTGAGAGTAACATTTAAAAGAAGTCAAAATTACAGGATCACAGAAAAGAAATGCAAAAGCAAACAGATTTACAATATATATGTGGTTCAGAGTAAGGAATGAGCATGTCAGGAGTGGTATTATGACAGTGAGTAATGATAGGAGACAAGTGATCATATGGTCGGTTTGCACAGATGACTAGGTATCGTATTTACTGATTTAATTATACTTCCATAATTTACTTGTATAAGAAGATACTTGGACAGCTACCAAAAACAAATTGAATATCTTCATGTTGTGCCCTTCACTACTTGCACCGAGACTGCAAAAATCTGCCAAAGTCTGTCTGCTTTTCAAGAAGTTCAAAGTAAGTTCATGTGGAGCACTGATCATAAACAACTGACAACTTTATGTTAATGTAATGGTGAAATTAGGACCTTTGGGCTTTGCAGCAATTTCACCTTTCCCTTGAATCTCAGAAGTGCTGATATTGGATTGGCCCCAGTTTGTAATGCTATGGATTAACAGAGCACGACTATATGTGATTACACAACAGCTATGAATTCTTACCATACTTCATGTTATGTATTACACTAACACTGCCAGTGAATAGAGAGCTATAACTTCATCTCCCTGCTTCTGCTGAAATTGAGTGTCCTGTGGGCCTGGTGTATTAAAACAATGAAAAAAAAAAACAAAAAACAAAAAACAAAACAAAAAACAAAAAAAAAAAAAAAAAAAAAAAAAAAAAAAACCAAAAAAAACCTAAAAAACTTAAAGGAGACCAGATCTATAAAAAACAAATTATCATGTTTCTAATGCCTAATAAAACATTCTGATACCTTGGTTAATTTATGTAAGGTTACATTTTCTGTTCCAAGCCTACATGGAGACCATAAATTTTAAGTACTGTATTTTTTTTCTTCCTTTTAGTTCAATTAGGATTTTGATGAAGCTTACTCCCCAATTTCATTTTCATTAAAAATGTGCCTTTAACAATAAAAAAAACCCTAACCAAATAGAAATGGACTTTTAACATTACTGGAAAACTGTAGGAAAGGGAATTTTGCGAACTCCTATTTGCAATGATTGCTATTTTATCACAAATACATTTACTCTATATGAGTATGAAAATTAGATAGAGAAACTTAATTCTTGCCATTCCCTACAGAGAAAACCAAGAGCTGCAGATTGTCAGGATCATTAAGTGTATAATGAACTCTTCAAACACAAAAGAAGTGAGTCAGATTATTTTAATACATTAGTTAATAATGACTTCATATTAGCAATTGGTGAAAACCTTTCTTTTTAATTTATATAGAAAAGAAATCTTAATGTGTTATATTACATTCATAGAAACTACTTCCCCTATATGGTGGTCTCCTTAAGAAAAAATACAGATATAAATAATAAACTCTACTTTATGTATATAATGTCAATTATATTAAGAATCTGAATCATGTAGTACAAAAAGTGTTTGCCACCTGTGTACTCTGCTCAGTGATTTTACTTTTTGACATAAAAACTCCAACATCAGTCATTTTCAAAATTGCTGACAATTTTTTCTGGTTTTATTGGAATTTATTCTTTTCCCCTCACCTCTCTTTTACTTGATCCCCATACTATGTCAGTAATCCAAAATTCAGTAAAAGGCAAAACTGATCTTTAGAAGGAAATTTGGGATGCTTGTGTAAAGCTGTGAGCTTTACAGAGCCAAAAGCAGGAGCTTTCTATCACTAGAATACTTTCCAACAGGACATGAAGCATTTGCTGTTATAGATCTGATGTCATAATAAAATCTTCCTCTGAATCCTGTTCAGTTATAATCACAATATAAGAACTAAGCTAGACATCTGTTTCATATATGGTATTAGTGCTATATAAGCCTCTTCACAGCAGTAAGCAATCTGTTTCAGCTAGGTCATTTAGGGAAAAAAATTAAAATGGCAACAGAACAGTAAAATATTGCTATAACATTTCTGTGACATAGGCAGTAAGGTTTTTATATACATGTGTCTACACTTTATTTGAAATTCTTATTTTGTTGTGAAGGGATAATAATACTAGAGAAGATTGTAAGTTTTTCTTGTCTGTTTTTCTTTCTTGGTTTGGCTTTTTGTTTGTATATTTTTTTTTCCTTTGTTTTGTTTCCTTGTGGTTTTTTTGAGTTTTTTTTCCTAAAATGAGCATTGTACAGCTAAGTGGTGAAGAATGAATCAAGGACCGAAGGAAGACTAAAAACTTTATGAGCACTTTTTTGGAGATGCCACATTACATTACATTGAATATTGGATCTATCCATATGAATACTAATGAAAAACTCACATACTGTCAGGAGCTTTGGTTGATTTTGATATTGGAGTATGTACATTATTTACTGGAAACATTTTTTTACTTCTTTTGAAGTCACATTTCATGAAAGAAAAAGGAGAGAAAAATTCAAATTAGGACTACAATCTTATTTTAGAACATACTTTTTTTTTTTTTTTAATTGGAAATATTATATAAAAGCATATTAACCTTCCAATTGAAAAAATTCTGTCTCATTGAATGAGGCTATCTCAGATGACTCAGTGTTATGCAATTTTTCTTTCTTTTTTTTTTCTTTTCTGAGTCACATTAATAGTTCAGTATTTTTTGCTCTTTTTCATATGATGAATATTAATTGACAGCAATTTAATTAAATTACATTAAGAATTTTAATTTGACACATGCCTGTTGTCAAGTTATTCCCATGGTCCTGTATCTAAAACATGTAATTTTACAGAGTTACTATAAATTATACCTGAATAACTGTGCATTTTCTGTAGCAAATTTTGGAATTGAGTAACTTTTGGGTGGAGGTGGTAAATTCTTAAAAGCTGCTTACTTATGTTGACCTATAAGCATCTTCAATAGACAAAGCTCTGATTCCATACCAACAGAAGAAATGCTATTATTTCTAGAGTAAACCTCACACTGGAAGTACATTGCACTACTTCCTCTTAGCTTTGTATCTCCAGACCTGTACAGACAATACTCTCAATTCTTAAAAAACTTCACAGTCATTATTTTGTAGCACAGATAGTAAGTGACTGTGTTTGTATATAAAGCAGAAAAGCACAAGATATTCAGAGCAGACCTGAGAATTCTGTCAAATCCCCCTTCCTAAAATGTGAAAATGTGCATATTATTACTTCATTTATGTTGGTAAAATATCTTATTATAGGAAACATGTAAGTATAATGAATCATAAACCTTTAAAATTATGATACTTGAAGAATCGCTGGAGGCAAAGAAAGAAGTCTTGCTACCGGTACATCATTACCAGACAGTTTCTGATTAATGACAATCAGTTCTTCTAAAAAGATTCAAAGAAAAAATAACCATTCCAAGTAGCAAAAGGAAAAAATACTCATGAATTCTTCAAGTACAGTGCTATGGAAAAGACTCAGAGGTTTTACTCATATAGTGGGTATTGTATTATATTATAATCCTTTCACTGATGTTGTTTTGGGAGCTATCTGTCAATTATAATAGTTTAAAGATTAAGTCTTTGTGTGCTGTAGCCAAGAGGTTTAATACCCATTAATTTCTGATGGTTTTGCCACCTACTTACTGTATAGAATTCAGGTTATCCCAAGCAGTAGCTAGCAGAAGATTAAGCTACAATTCACAGGCTATTTTATGTAAAACACATAAAATTAGAATTATCTCCAGAGGGAAGCTAGTTTACTAAGTGACTTTTGATTCTTATTTCAGGATTTTTTTTTTTTTACACTTCAGCAATACGAATCTTGGCAGCTCCATGTCATTCTAAATAGGAACTGTTAAAAAAAGCCAATAATTCTTAAAAATACAGTAAGATTAGTTTGACAATACCATGGTATATGATCTTCTGAGAATGTACTTCCCCGATTATTCTTTTTTTTTTTTTTAAGGGCATATATAGACTAAATATATGCAGATGAAAAAAGCATTCAGAAGTTATTATAATTAGAAAAACTTCAGAAAGTTTCCATGATTTTGCCCATGGTGGAATAATATTAGATTTGAAATACTCGACTACTGTTTGAGGAAAGCAGTTTTTATGAACATTTATTGATGAAAGAAATAAAAGCAAGCATATTTTCAATATTAATAGAAGAGAGGAGAATATCAGAATAAAAACCCATCTTGAGAAGTAAACATTTTTTGTATTTAAAGTGAAATTGCCATTCAAGAATAATCTGGCAGCAGTGAGTTCAGGTATGCTTACTGGAAAACATGGTTGCTGTGTAATGAAGACAGAAGATGAGGAAGAAAAACTGCACTTATTAACACTTGATGTTTACTAAGAAGAATGAAAGTCATAGGTAGGGCTGAGACACCAGATTCCATAAATACAATTACAGAGGCCCTTTCAGAATTGTCTTTTGTCTCACTATGGAATGTCATTATTTACTTTCTAGCTCTCAGGAAAGAAGTTTGTCTGATGAAGACAGCTGGACAGCTCTTTTTCTGATTTATGACTAACCCAGAATCCAGGAGGTAGGTATTTTAAATGTAAATCTTCAGAGACTTTCGATTTAACAGACAAGAATAAGGCCTAGGAAACCGTAGTTTGTCAGTGAGTTACAGTTTGGGGTTTTTTTCAAACAGAACTAAATGAGGAACTAGAATGGTGCTCCTTTTTCTTACTTTATTTGGGTGAGTTTGGGCTTGTTTGGTTTGGTTTGGGTTTTTATCTCCTGATTAGTTTAGTAATTGAAAAAGAAGATTTTAGCTGAGTTTTTGTCCAGAAAAAAAGCATTTTGAGTTGATGTTAACCACTGAGAGAAGGGATGCTATGTATACATACATATGTACATATTAATTAATTTTTAATTAATTACCTACTAAGTGAGATGATTTTGAGGAATGGAGATTGAATTGCTTCATTTTAAGAGAGAAATTAAAAGAAGTCTGCTTGAGGATCCTGACTACTAAGCACAGAAATATCAGCTGCTTCTTTTTCTCACAATTTTGTTTTGCTAGGAAACAGCCTTTTGCAGTTCTTTGAAAGAACAGTTACAGGAGAGGCTTCCAAATCCTTGATAGAGTTACTTGAGCCTCAGAGAAAATCTCTATCAGACAGGTTGATACAGCTTTATACATCCAGTTTTGCTTTTACCTACTTTGAGTGGCTCACTGTTCAACACAAGGATTTCTAGAGTTGCCATTTTAAAGCACCTAACTCTCCCCAGAGACTGCACAACTTAAGGACCTTCACTCACAGGAGAGTTGTACCATTAAATAAAACAAGGAAGTTTAGAAACATTTTGTGTTTCTACTTATCTTAAATGTATGCATACAGGGAAAATGGCTAACTTAATAGGATTTAAAATAGAAGATGCCTATCTTCCCCTCTATGACTCTCCTTTTATATAGCTGCACTTATCATTCCTGTGATTACTCAATTATTGAAATCAGCTCTGATGCTGTAGTAGGCACAGACAACTCTTGGGTTTATTTCTTGTTTCTTGTTCCTATTCTGATTGAATTTTTTTTCTAATCATTTGATAAAGGCAATGTCAGGCTATTTGATTTGCAATCACTATTTCTACAAGCATATTAAGTTGTTTCCTTTAATTGAAGTTAATTACATAAATGCCAAGCCATTTGATTGACTTCTGGTTACTACTGAGATAAAGAAAGAATATATGATTTATTGTATGCTTTCATACATATGTACATATACATCTATATATATATATTTTTTTCTCACATATCAGTGTTTGATGTGTCAAATGATCAAAATTAAAATACCATCAGGGATTAGTGGCTTAGTTATATTCACATTAAAGTTAACTGAACAGTCTCCTGTGGGAGTTCAAACAAAAAGAATTAAGTAACCTTAAGAAAGAAAAATGGACCATTGTGTCTGTTTCCATCATTTTTGTAATCTAAATGCTTACTTAAAATTGTAACGGGGAGTATTAATAAATCCTAGACTATGTTGTCCCCTTAGGGCCGTACTCAAGATATTAGATAATAAACAAAAAAGAAGTAGTTAGGCAAGCTCCTCTATCACAATCCACACAAGATTGATTCCTACATACTCACCCGGGTTTTTTTTCCAATTTTTCTGAGAACCTTATTTTACTGAGATAGTCCATTGAAACTTTTTAACCATGAAAAGATATGTCTAACAGGTGAAAAATGGAGGGCAGTTAAGATGTAATTTCCTTTTTCCTCCTCTCCTTCCTCAATTACTTCTTATTTCTGGTGATTCATGTATCTGGGTTGTCCTTACTAAATATGTTATATTGAGCTATTTTTCTGTAAGTTGTATATCTTTGTGTGTGTGTGTGTGTGTGTGTGTATAGCATTTAATAAGGCTTTCCCAGAGTGAGTGATCTTGCTGTAATAATTTCTGGGGAGATTGCTGTGAGATGTAAGGCAACTAACACCTGATCTCTTACGGTAGGTTAGGTATTATTTGGCCATTCTTTTTGGGCATAATGTCACAACCATTTGTTTCAATTGCAGCGCCTGCTTGTGCGCCACAGCCGCGCGCTCCCGCCACCATGTCGGCTGTGTCAGTCCAAGCCTTCCTGCTGAAGTGGATTAATGATCCAATGAGAGTTCACTACACAGCTGTGGCTGCCCGGAGCCCGGGATGGAGCAAGAACAAAATCATCAGACGTGTAAGGCAGCAGTGTTATTGGGGAGGGGCTTATGAAAATTGGGCTGTGTTCTTGGCTAGTTCTGTTAATTGTGCCTTTCCTTAGTTTGAGTTCCTCTGGGGTCTCATCTTTGCTCTTTTTGGCTGTATGGGGATTAATAGTTGTAACTGCCTGCAAAGATTCTCAATGGTTTAATTTCTTTTAAAGTAAATCACTTGGGGGAATACTTTGAGGAATTTGGAGCTATGTTTATCTACCTTCTTCAAACAGACAACTCAGGAAGCAGAGTTACTACATTACTATATAATGTCAATGAAAGTAAGAAATTAGTATGTGATTTCTTCTTAGCTAATTTTTGGAGTTTATTTTTGAGTTATGAATTCTGCTCACTATGTATGGAACGAAAAAAAAATTGAGTGCAGAGAAATGTGAAGGGATTTAGGTTCAATCCAGGAATACATAGCTTCAGTTTAAAATAAATCACAGAGATAGTCTTGTAGTATCAAATATCTAATCCTCCATTCATCTAGTCATTGTTTTCTACTTATAAATAAGTATTAATCCAAGTGAAGAGATCCCATTTACTTGGGAAGTAAATGGACAGCTAGGGTGAACCAGGTAGACTCATAGGTGTAAAATAGCTCCCTTGCTACAAAAAAAAAAAAAAAAAAAAAAAAAAAANTCATCACATCTGCTCTTTCTAAAAAAAAAAAAAAAAAAAAAAAAAAAAAAAAAGTGGTTATAATTTCTTTTTATTTCAAAACTACTTAGGAATTATTTTAAAAATTCGGTCTCCTAATGTGGATGGGCAGTATCAGTATGATTTAGAAATTTAAATTTTTATTATTTAAGCAAAAGAATAATGTTGCATAATCTGAATTTTAGAAATTACAACTCCATGAAGAAAAAAAAAATCCTGTTTATTTGTTTGTTTGTTTTATGCTGTTTATGTATATTGAGCTGAAGAGCTATGTTTCATCTTCTAAATCATCTGCCATTTGCCACCGTCAAAGGCTGAGGCTTATTATCAATAATTTGCAGCTAAGTCAAAAGTAGAAGGAAAAAACAAATCTGTTTATATTTGCCTTTAAAGTTTTAAGCTCAAGTTCTAAACAAATTTCATTTGTCGCATTTTTCATTTGTGCAACCAATGGATTTAACTGGCATAAAAAATCTCAGACTGGAGTTTGGCTATGGTACTGAAACAAGCATTTTATAACTTCTCATAATTAGCATTTCCACTGCAATCTCTTTATATGATTGGGTGTTCAGTATTATTTTCTTGCACATTTCATATCTTTAATATGTTTCTCCAGGGTTTTCATCAAAGAAAGTGTTTTGATTAATTTTTTCTAGATGAATATACTGTGTCTTTAGTAGATGCTTTCATGAGAGCTTGTGATACTTCACCCTCATAATTGATCTGGTCTTTGCAAACCATAGAAAGAGCCTCAAAGGAAAATATTATAGAAAAGCAGTCATGAACACTGTCTTAATTTGTGTGTTTATGATGAGGTTTAGAACATCTGTTTTCCTTTCAGCAGGTCTTTACAAATATTTTGAAATTTCACAGCAGCCCTGTTGATCAGTGTGCTGGGGCCAACAACTGGGAAATAAGCACAAAGCAGGAGAGAGAGAGAAAATAAATGGGAAACACGGTGACATGAAAGGTGATTGTAGAAGAAAAATGAGAGGAAAATGAGTATGTAGAGATCCATATTTCCAATATCTCTGTTTTAATGGCCCTCAATAAACTTTTTACACAATAAGAATGTAAAATGATGGGAAAAATACCAAGTGTTTATTATATGTCTGGTACAGTTTGATCAGTCTCACAGACAGATCATCCAGATGTCATGAAAAATAAAAGAAGTCTGGCAGAAATGAAATGTTATATTACTCTGCTTTGTGATGTCTTGAAGTTTTCTGGTGCTTCTCTTCTTCCAAGGATTTTCCATTCTAAGTATTTGTGTATATTCAAGTCCAGAAGTTCCTGTGTATGTTGCAACAGTTACTCCCACAAAATAATTTTGCCTTTTTACTGATTATAAGTAGAAAAAAAAAAATAATAGTAAGCAAAGCTTCATAACATCCTTCCAATATAAAAAAAAAGAAGAGTATTTAATACGTATTTTTGAGGGAAAGAGTGATAATTGGAAGTGCACACTCGATGCAACCAGATTAGTAATATTTAAGTAAAATTGTAAAACAAAGGAAAATATGTTTGAGTGTTTATTTAATTGTTTAACAATTAAATGTAAAAGTTAAGTCTGTACATTTAGATTTTGCTTTTGTTGTATGCTGGTTTTCAGGCAGTATTTTCATTTTTCAACTTTGGAGCTAAACAAGCCATAGGTGCCTCTGCTAAGTGATGCTATAGGGGAGCAGTAGCAAGGAAACAGGTACACATGCAGACTTGTATAACAGTTTCCATGGAAAGGTATATATGGTTCATCTGTTGTTCAACTTAGAAGGCCAAGCAGGAGATAATGTAAGTGAGTTATTGATAAATCTGAGCAATTGGTGAATAAAATGTTATGGGAAATCTGGGAAAGATATCAATATCTGTGTTTTGCCTGGATCACAGTCTCTTTTAAAATGTTGCTTTTTAAAGTTACAAATTTTAAAGGTGTCTTTGTAAGTATGAAATATAATTTCTTCCTGATTCAGGGAAAAGATAAATCAGGCAGTCTTAGCAGGTCAAATATGATCTGAAATTCATAGTAAAAAAAATGACAATTATATGAGATGAATGTATTTCCTAAAGTACAAAATAACCATTTTTTTCCCTTTAACTGAGATTATATATTTAAATATTACCTATACTAAGATATTCTTTGTCCCCTGTTTTGTCATTGTGCATGTGCTAAATCCACAAATGGACTTAGGTAACAAAATCTCCATCAAAGCATGAATTCCTGTAGAGGAAAAAAGTAAAATTATTTTTTTCCCTTTTAAATTTGCTAATGAAAAATGCTCATGATGGGATCTACACCATTGTCTGATAGAAATAGCAAACTGTGTTGATCCAATTTCATTTTCACTGCCACACAATTGATGCCTTTTCAGAATGTTTATTACTATTTTTTTTTTTTTTGTATGTAATCCAAGTTGGAGAGAAAAAACAGGTATTTTTTTCATGTAAACTTGCACTGAAAATATTTACTTAAGGGATAGAGTTAGTGTCCCTTTGGACAGACAGTACTGTTTTAAACAATAACTGTGAAGAAACATTTGATAAGTAATGCAAAGTGGTACCATGTCTACAATTTTCTTCGCAGTCTTGGAAATGTAGTAGTGTCTCCTAACGTATGAAAAGATTAAAAGAGCCAAATCAGCTATACCATAAATATTTGTAAATTATCAGGCAACTGATTAAAAAAAAGAAAATTTTGATTTTTCAATAGGCACTATAATGGACTTTATACTAGTACAACTTATGTAGCTCACTGAGAGCATATACTAGTCACGTAATGTTTTAGAACAGTGATAGTATTTTCTCACTAGCTCATCCTTTTTCACAAAAGCAAAACCTGAATTCTTCCTTAAAAATAATTTTTGAGACAAGTCACAGTGCTAATGGATGTTTAAAGCAAAACCACATTACTCTATTATCATGTTTGATGATATTTTATTATCACATTTTATTGGGTAGTTTTATTCCCAAGAATAGAGGCACTTGAGGGAAGGTGCCCTGGTAGCAAACAGTGTAGCATATTGATGCCCTCTTGGAAGATAATTTTGAAATGTGGACTTAGAAGTAAGGGGAAAAGGAAAACTAAATATTTTTCATAGTACAAATTATATATTAATAGTTATCTATATCTTTAGAAAACAGACAATAAATTTCCTCAGAAAGACAGTAGGTTTAATAAAAAACAGACAATGTAGGTTGGCCACACTCAGTCTGTACTCATGATCTGGTACAATGGTACCCTACACTGTAGAAAGGTCTTCAAGCTGACCAGGCTTCTTGTGGAAGAGTCTGGCTGACCCTGCAAGGAGAATTCACGGAAGCAAGGCATCTGTGTCTCACTCTCTGCTAACCAAATCCTTTTTATAAGACTGACTATAAAACTATGAGAAAAGAAAGCACATAGCCTCCATCAAAAATAGAAATCTTGAATAGCATTCATGAACTCTTTCAATTAATAGCCCATTTGGACAATTCAGTGAAAGTGTATTTAGAAAGACAAACAAAACTCCAACAGCTTCCATGTATAATGTAAACGGACACTATATGCAGTCTCCCTAGACAAAAGAAAGTATTTAAATTTCTCTGATACAGCAGCATCAAGTAGGCATGTGAAAACACATTTTCCAGATGCAGAGTTCCTGTGAGTGCTTCATCATTAATTCCAGGCAAAATGAACCAGATCAGTTTGAATGGTTTGCACCGATATTTGGAGCACTCAGATGAACTGCCTTGTCATCAGGGTAGAAGGGATGCTAGCTTCTGTGTCATGCTGGTAGTGTACAATGAAGAAAGACAACAAAAGAAAACCAAGATGATGTCTTTAGATATCACTAAACTGAAGGCCTAACACATACCAAATGTAGCAGTATATGAAATCAAGTTTCTGCAACACTCTGGCCCACAGCTAGACCTTGGTTAGGAGTTCTGTTGGTTAGGACGTTCTACTTTATTACTCTTTTAACAACAATTCATTTAATGTCTCTGTCTCCATTTCCCACCTGGAAAATAAGGATTACATCAACATTCTCTGAACTTCTGAAGTGTCTGTGTGAAAAAGGCCCTTAAATCATAGGTCATAGATTAATTTAGTTTGGAAAAGACCGTTAAGATCTTTAAGTCCAGCTGTTACCCCAGTTCTGCTACATCCCTAAGTGTCATTTCTACATATCCATTAAATACTTCCAGGAATGGTGACTCCCCCACTTCTCTGGACAGCCAATTCCAATGCCTGGAGACCCTTCCAGTGAAGACATTTTTCCAAATATCTGACCTAAACCTCCTCTAGTGCAAAGTGAGGTTATTTCCCTTTGTCCTATTGCTTGTTACTTGGAAGAATAGATCAACTCCCACATCACTACAACCTATTTTCAGGTAGTTGTAGGGAGTGATAAGGTCTCACCTGACATTCCTTTTCTCCAGGCTAAACAACCCAAACTCCCTCAGCTGCTCCTCATGAGATTTGTGTTCCACATGCTCCACCAGCTCTACTTACCTTCTCTGGACAGGCTCCAGCACCTCAGTGTCCTTCTTGCTATGGCACAGAGCTGGACACAGGATTTGAGGCACAGCCTCACCAGTGCAGAGCACAGGGGGAAAATCACTGCCCTGGTCCTGCAGGCCACACTATTGCTGACACACGAGAGGACGTCCTTGGCGTTTTTGGCCAGCTAGGCACACACTGACTCATGTTTAACCAGCTGCAGGTCCCTTTCCTCCAGACAGTGTTCCAGCTACTCTTTCTCAAGCCTTTAGCATTTCATGGGGCTGTTGTTACACAAGTGCAGAACTAGTATGCCTAGGCAAAGCAAGGTATGTGTTTCTCTTAGGATCAAAGGCAGAGTAGGACTCTGAAGCTAATTTTTTTGATCTTTGTTTTATTTTCACAGTGTGTTATTGAACTTCTCTCACTACCATGTACACGCACCCCAGGGGACATGTAAGGAAATATGAAATATTTGATAATCATCTGTATATCTCTGGAAAGACTGTGTGCCCATGACAGTTCTGATGACTCCCTTGCAAATGTTATCTACATTGTTTCTCTTTGGAGAAGTGCATAAGCAACTGCCTACATTATCAGTCTGTGAGAAACCATATCTCTCTCCTCTGCCTTATCCAGGCTGACATTCTTATCCTTCAAAAGGTAAAGGGTACAGTGTGATAACAGGATGTAAGGTGATGAAATGTACTCTGTTTCTGGGAAGGGCTTTCTGCCAGCCTGGCTAAGGCATGATGTGATTCATCAAGCAATAACTTGAGTGTGGGTATCACTTAATTCTTAAGTCATAAATTGAGCTGAATAAATGGCTGTCTCCTATGCAAGTTCTTTCCATTGTTCTGAATTGAGTAGAACATTGTGAAATGCTTTGATTTATTCAAAAAGTTGTTTTCCTAGGTAGCAGCTCCTAAGAATGCAAATTTTTGGGAAAGGTCAATGTTTGTTTCATTTACTCTTCTGTACTTAAAACGTATTTTTTAGATAATAGCTATAATCTTAATTTTGATGATGAAATATAATGGATTGAGGCATTTGGACAAACTACTGAGATACTGAAGGAGAGAATTTAAAAACTATGCTAAAAAAATGCTATTTTTTTTTTTTTTGTAAGAAACAAAATGCTACTCTCTTTTACAGCTTGTAAAATTCCCAGGAGATGCAGAAACCTGAAGTTGTTGTGGAGGTCACTAGTCAAGTTTAAAGTTGGAATTTTACTTGGCTAGTCCTGCTTAGATAATTTCAAATCAGTACAAAGGAAACCTGAAATGCCAAAGTATTATTAAAATACATTAATTTCTATATTTGAGCATCTAATAATGGAAAGTATTAATGGTATTTGTCAATTTTGTTTATTTTTTGTTGGTTTAAATCCCTATTCAATTCTTTGCTCTATTATCTACCTTCCTAACAAAGCTGATATACATATCAATATGACCATTAGCTCTTCTGATTAATTACTCTGTACAAGTNCTCTGCCACTGTCTCCAGTGTCTCTCCTGCTGCAAAGGCACTGGCCTGGCTGCCATCAGTGCCCTCGGGGCACAGAGAGTGTCCCCCCTCTGAGTGTCCCCAGAGTGTCCTCCCGCTGTCGGACCCATCGGGGGAGCCCCTCCATTGTCTGCCGGCCCGGGGCTGGCCGGGGTCCCTGAGAGGCTCGCAAGGAGACCAAAAGACTCTTACCAACAAATTAAAAGAAAGATACAAGGCCATGGAAACAACAAGCAAAACCACAAAACACCCTCTAGATTTATCAGCATACTGATACTTTCACTGATCTTTCTTCAACCCTTTAAGCAGGAGTGGGCGAAATAAACATTTGGGAGAAATAAACATTTGGGAGAAATAAACATTTGGGAGAAATAAACATTTGGGAGAAATAAACATTTGGGAGAAATAAACATTTGGGAGAAATAAACATTTGGGAGAAATAAACATTTGGGAGAAATAAACATTTGGGAGAAATAAACATTTTTTTTGTCACATTTTGCCTCACAAGCTTTCATAAAATACTGAAATGAATAGTTGGGTCTTCTAGACTGACACAGATGGTTGTGACATTCTTTCCTGTGCTTTAGAACTACAATATGGTATACCTCTGTCTTGGGGTGACTGTATGGCCCAGTACCCCCAATTGTGTGCTCTGCTTTACTGCCAGGTATTGAGTTTTATGCCTTTAAGATTGGTTCCAAGAGCAAAGAGGGGAAGACACGGCGCTGGTGCTCAGTTTGTCTGCAGAAGCTTCAATTGACCCAACCAGAATTCCTTTCTCATGGACTGTAGTGTCTGCAGCATGGACACTGGGAGAGAGCTCTCCTTTGCTTTTAGTTAGATTTTTTCTAATTAGCTGAGGCCAGAAGGTTTTTTTTTTGGAATTGTTCAGCTACCTTTGCTTTTAGTTAGATTTTTTCTAATTAGCTGAGGCCAGAAGGTTTTTTTTTTGGAATTGTTCAGCTATTGTTCAGTCTGGGAACATCAGGACTATGGCCCAGGCCCCCCCCCAAGCTGCACTGCAGCCGGGACACTGGACCTGAGCCCCAGAGAGAATGAGAGGGAGCTGAAACAAGACACATCCATGAAAAGGACTCTCTCTGAACTACAGAAGGACTTTGAATTTGCCACCTCTTCAGAACAATAAGAGATTTCATTGTTTAATATTCATTTTTTCATGTTTGTGAGTACTTTGCTTGTTAAATAAACAGTTGTTTTCCACTTTTCTCCAAGGACGTTATCTTCCAAACCGGTTGGAGGAGGGGCTGCTGAATTCTGCCCTTTATGAAAACATCCCTTTGGGAAGTTCCCTGCCAAATTTGTTCCAAACCAGGGAATTTTGGCGCCCAGTGTGGGGTGCAGGAAAGTGGAAAAAGCCTCTACCAATTGTGTTTTGGTTTCATTTACTCTGCATTGGGATTAAGCACTCAATACCCACCATGATGTTTGAGTTCATAATATCTCTCTGGGTGGAGGCCTTGATGTTTCTCTGGTCCCTAGGCCTGCTTGAGGTGTTAATAACTTTCTGGTTCCTAGGCTTATTTTCCTATCTACAAATTGCTCCAGCATTGTCTCTAACACGTAGCTTTTACAGTAGAGGGGCACAGATTCGAGTTGCTATAGTTCTGGTCTTGGTGATAATGGTTTCTAGGGAGTTTAAAAAGGTACAGGGGAAAGGACAGAGACTATCACCCAGGGGTGGTGTTTATTAGAAATGTGCATGGTATGTTGTTTCTCTGTCCTAATCTCCCAAACTGGCTGGGGGACAGTCTGAGGAATTCTGCCCTTCAGGGAAGAGTCCCTTTGGAAAGTTCCCTTCCAAATTTGTCCCAAATCAGGACAACCTCAAGTCTGATTCAGACAAATTTAGAAATATGTTGTATTGCTTGCAATGAAGAGTACATCCTTGTGAAAAAATGTTTTTATTTTATATTTAGCATTATTTTCCTTCTTTCTCGTATTCTATCACAGTACATATATTTAATATACAGTACATCTATTACATACTTAATTGGAAGGGATGAAAGTAAATGATAGCATAAAAGAAATGGACAGGGATAATAATAGAAATTGTCTCTCCCCTGAAAAACTAATATACACTGAGTATCTTAGATTTCTTTGCAGAATTATTTTCATTCTATACAGATTAACATGATAACCTTTACTCTTGTTACCATCATACCCAAAGAATTGCTTCCACAGGCCTAGTTTATTCCACCTCTATATTTTTGCTCAAAGTATCTTTTTATTTGTAAATTAACATAACAGAAATCTTCATATGACATAAAACAGTTTTGGAAAGTAGCAAATTTTCTATTGTCAGCTTCAGAAATAAAAGGTAAGCATAGAAGAATGAATCTCATTTTGTTTACTAAGGCCACTTACGACTGACTATGAGTTATCTGTTTGAATCCATAGCAGCATCTGTGCACTCTCATTCAGAGTGACCTTTATTTTCTTTATATGGCACACTGATCTAGTTGTGCAGCTCACATATGGTAAGTAGGTAGGTAAGAAAATACATGACACTCAACAATAGCATGGAAAAATAGTTACAACAGAATGAATTTCTGTGTAATTTAGCAAAGAAAAGGATTTTAGCTTCTTAACGTTAAGAAGCTTTAAAAGTAGGAATGTTTTCAATGGAAAAATATTTTGAATACTTTTTACTGAAATTATCTCCAACTTTTGCAAAAATATAAACTACCAATTTTCTAAATACCATTATTTTATGTCAACCTAGCTGATATGTCAGAAGCATCTTTTTACTAGTCTGATTATACATTCTGATTATGCTGTTCTCAAATTTACTTTTTTCCCACAATCCTCTCAAATGTCAGTAATTTCAATTGACACCTATTCTTTTTAGGACCATCAAGGTCTGCCTTATTCCTATAGCATACAGTATACTTTTGTCAGGCTACAAGACACTGTTGCACAGATACCATCTAATTTAGTGTTACTACTAGCACTATGATGTGGGAAGAAGATTTTTTTTTTTTCCTGAGAGCTGTCTAACTAGGATCTATTGTGTGAAAAGGCTGTGGTATGTCCTGAGAAATGGTAACTAACAACTAAATCTTTGAATCTCTTAAGATATTTTTTGGTCAGAGCTATGAGACTACAGTGTATGTTTTTCTCTATTTTAAGCATTGATACCATAGAAAATACAGCAGTGTTTTGTATTTTCTTTGCATCCTCCAAGCATTCTTCCAGGGCACAGTAATCAGTAGATCTGTGGTAGTTGTTTGGTGTTTGAGGCATGATACATGGGCAATGGGTCTGATTTTTCATTGAATTCCCTTGGACTGATGAGGACCACTGCGTCCAAAACTGGAAAGGTCTCCAGAGGTATCAGTCTTCTCTGTGATAGTGACCAGCGACAGAACCCATGGGGAATGGCCTGAAGTTGTGTCAGGGCAGGTTTAGGTTGGATATCAGAGGAAGTTTTTTTCATCCAGAGGGTGTTTGGGCACTGGAAAAGGATCCCCAGGGAAGGGGTCACAGCACCAAGCCTGAGAGAGTTCAAGGAGAATTTTTACAATGCTCCCAGGAGCATGGTATGATTCTTGGGGTGTCCCATGCAGGGCCAAGAGTTGGACTTCAAAGATCCCTGTTTGTGCCTTCAAACTCAGCACATTCTATGATTCCAAGAGGTTTTTTTGCGTTTGTTATCAATGTCTTAAAAATTCATTTTCACTAAAACATAATCAAGAGCCAAGTTCATTTTTTCTTTCTTTCTTTCTGGTCAGATCAGAACATTTACACGAAAGAAATGTAGGTTTAAAATCTAAAAGTGAAGTTTTTGTATATTGGTGATATTATATTCCAATTTGAATTTCTTGAAGCCTATAACACCACTTTGCATTCAATAGCATGCAGACTTCTGCAGACTCAGTTACAAAAAATAACTGCAGTGTGAATTGGTAATGGGACATTCAATCAGCCTAAACCAAACTCTTTCTACACAGAATATATTATAAGGTAGAAAAGAATTCTGAAGTCCAATTTCAGCTACAGCTTTTTGCTTCAAAGCTGTTTTGAACTATTCTTATTGCAACAGTTTCTGTGCTGGGTTGTGTAGTTAATAAAGATAACTGGAACTGCCTAACACTTTTACAGAATTTATTAATACAAAGGGGAAAAACAAACCAAATTTGGCTTCTTGATTTAAGAGGTCACTTGAAGCTAATCATATCAATGTTTGAGGTCTATTTTTTTAGTACTAATAATACTCTGTAGATTAGCAATTATTGTAAGACATATTTTTCAGGTTACTGAGCAAGACTGTTTTTTATATGAAAAGAACAACATGTAGATTCATTATCCGCTAGAAATTGTTCTATAAAATTCTGCAATATAACAGTCTTTTATCTGAGGCAAGATACTATTTAATTACTCAGATGTCTCTTAAACATGCAGGAAAACTTTACCTATCCCAGATATTTAGTGTGACATTCATGCATTGATATTTCATCTGAAAAATCAGGCACATCATTCTTAGTTAATTTTTTTTGATCTAAAATGCCTACCTGTATTCAGCTTTGAGACCTTGTAAAGAAAAGCATTCATCTATTGCACTGCGAAGTTGTTTTCACAGTAAGCAAGGAAGTAATGATGGCATGTGAGTAACATAATAAACATAGCAATTTTAAAGTTTGGGGGTTTTTTTAGTCACTGTATGTTGCAGTTACCTTTGTTTTCTCTTGTTTCTAAAATTTTATAAATGTAGGACATGTTAGTATTATCCTTCAAGCTGAAAATATATGGTAGGACAGTTTGGTGTTTGTATCCATAACAGCTGAAGGATAAGTGGTTATTCTCTTTCTCTGAATATCAAAGGTCCGTTCGATTTTCTGACGGGAGAAGTGATCCTGTGACTACATCTAAACTGAACAGACTCTAATACAGCAAGTTATCACCATTTTACCACATTTGCCTTTCCTTTTATTGCATATATATGCCTCTCACCTCCTCCTGTAGAGGATTGTATGGAATATATGTTGTATGTCAGAACACATGACTTGCTTACCCTAAGAAATATTTTTCATACCATTTTCATAAAGAAACTGAAAATAAAAATAGATAAATATTAATTGATAGTCATTCTTGATATTTAAAACCATTTTTTTTGAGAGAAAAGTGTTCTTCTGTTAATTCTGAAAGCATAAATAAGAATGCTGAAAATATAAATGTATGCTGAGGGATTAAATTAGTTTCTTTTCAAATTATATGCAGTTGTAGATGTGATGAATGATAAAGGAAACAGAGGGTCCTCCAGAATTTTATTAATGAAAGATTAAACTACTTGCACTGGAAAATTAGCTAGAAATAAAGGAATTAGATGAAAAAAAAAAAAAAAAAAAATGAAACCCTGAAGGTTTCATCTGTGTGTATGACATGGTTTTTTATATTTTTGTTTGAATTTGTAGAGTTTTACAAATCTAAAATCCACCAGTACTGTGTGGAAATTCTAAAGTCTCCAAAATTAATGTATTTATTCAGTAACAAATTCTACCCTAAGTTGAAAAGCAAACATTAGGCACCTTTAAGGAAGTTTTTGCCCTGTTGTGCTATTTTTTCTTTTTGTTTTTGTCAGCTTATGTTCCATTGCTTTAAACATAAGGGTGAACTCCCTTCATTCACTCACATGAAAATAATTCGTTTTTGTGTATTTCTCTTATTGTGTGCTAGGTCTCAGTTATATAAGACCTACATAGTCACACATTGGCACAGTCACACATTGGCAATTCCAGGGGCTGGATTTGTGCTCCCATTGCTTTTCTTTTCATTTTTCATCTACCCATCTGGCAGGAGCACTTAACGTCTTCCTTCTCTTGGCATTAGGAGCAACCCACACTCCTCTCTTCTGTGCAGTGGGGAAAGAGGTGCAAGGGAGGAGCTGTCAGGACACTGCAGAAATTCAGATGTACAGCCAGTCTCTAGGAGGACAATACTAGCCACTGATCTGTCCTTTAAGCAGTAACAACATACTGTCTTTTCCAAGCTATGAGCAGCTAGTAAGTAAACAGGTATTCCTTTTCTTTCCGGGAAAACACAACAGGCCAAATGGCAATGGATCTCCAGGGTGTTGTTTGAGCAGTGCAAGACTAATGTGGGTCCTATTAATCAGTTTGGGTGTTCCTTGTTATCTGAATGCATTCATCTCCTGCAGAACACTTTAGTACTTAGATAGCCTGATTTGTCTGGTTTGTGGAATGTTAATACAAGAGACTGTTTAGGCTGCACTGTTAGGAACTCAGAATTCAAAGCAACTCCAATTGCACCCTTAATTCAGTTAAGCACAAGTACCTTTATTTATCAAAGAAGCTGTAGGATGCAGGGGAACTAAGAGAAGAAGATGACACATGAATGCTGTCTTTTAAGAAATGACTTCTTTTTGTTTCTGCTGCAGAGGAAGTACTGCAAACACTCAGTTAAAAACCACAATTACTGTTTATGAAAGGACTGAATGACCAGTGTTGAGAAAGGGCATCATTCAAACTTAATTTCTTGTTTCTATTCAGTATATTAGCTATCCACTGAAAGTAGATTTTATGTAGAAAATTTGATTGTTTCACTTAAAAACTGTCCCACAGTTTCCCAGTTTCTAAGATATCGAACTGGATGTAGATAATGTTAACACAGACATTTCTAACTTGTGAAGGCTTTGTTTTGCAGGCTGTGATAGTCTCTTGGTATGGAAACCAAACTAAATATTTCTCTATTACTATTAACTGACCTTAAACTCTGAACTTTTTGAGTGACTGCAACACAAAAAGGTTTTATGAGAGTTTTATGACAGTAAGGACCATTTTCTTGTAAACATTTTAAGTCCACAGAGTGTGGAGGAGAGAAAGTTGGAGCAAATTTTGTATTCATAGTTCAAATTATAACTCCAAGTTTCCTCTCATCCATGTATCAGAGAGTGTAAAAATCAATCCTGTCATATGAAATACAGGTATTAATGTGAGTATTAGGTAAATATTTCAATATATGTACAAGTATGTGTGTACTGGAAATGAAAATCAAGACTCTTGTAAGTAATTTCAAGGTTTTACTTTTGTATGTAATCAAAAACAGGTATTAACTGCTACTCAAGATTTAATAATTTTGTAAGGTTTGATATAAAAGCTAACCTACTTGTTAGCTTTGTATTTATTTTTTTTTTTTAGCAAGACCAGTAATAGTTAATTTCTATTCAGAAAGAAATCACTCTTATTTTAATACAGTATTTATCATATAAAAATTGATATTACTGGAAGGTATAGAATAGTCACATTACTTAGTTCAATGTTGATATCCAAGTTAGATGAAGAAAATATTTAATAGGATCTTTCTCATGCTTCTGTATCTATGCCCAAGTTATAAAGATCTTATATGTTTGATGGCCAACAGAAAGCTGACTCTTCAATAACTTTCTCAGGGCACAGTTGAAAATGTTTTATGCTCACAAGTTTACAAGAAAATTCTGGCTATTGTGGATGATTTAGGAGTACCCTGACAAGTCAAATGATAAAAATACTATGAAACGGCAAAATGAAATATAAACTAGACCAAACCTCAAATATTGCTTCCACAATTTCTTAAGCCAGAATTTGAGTCTTTATGAAGTTAATGTGTACCTTGAGTGGATCAGTGCTCTCACAAAAAATGTTACATCATCATACATATCCTGTGTTATGTTTCAGTTAGATCGGTTCTCACTGAGGCGCCTCTCTCACAGCCTGGGAAGGTAAAGATGAACTCACTTCACATTACTGATTTGAAAACTAGGACATCTGCATCCTGCTGTTAGCCATTAAAAACAAAGTAGCTATTCACTCAAAGTCCTACTAGTGTCAGTTTTATCCTGGTTAAATGTCTACACTAAGACCTAACCAACTTGCTTATGTTAGAAATTTTCATTGTCTTCCAAATATTCAGATGCTCACTTATTTCAGGGAGATCACCACAGTCAAGAAAAGAAAAGAAANCATTAAAAACAAAGTAGCTATTCACTCAAAGTCCTACTAGTGTCAGTTTTATCCTGGTTAAATGTCTACACTAAGACCTAACCAACTTGCTTATGTTAGAAATTTTCATTGTCTTCCAAATATTCAGATGCTCACTTATTTCAGGGAGATCCCCACAGTCAAGAAAAAAAAAAAAAAGGCAAGAAAATGAACCCAAAACCAAACAGAATAACACAAAAACAAAACAAAACAAAACAAAACAAAACCAAACAAACCAAAAAGAGCTAACCACCCCATGAAAAAAAAAAAATTTACCTAAAGACCTTTTTGCCAATGCGTATGATAGTAGTCAGCAGTCTAGCTGAAGAAACAAATTAGACTCTCTCTCCTTTTTCATCCCGTTCAATATGTAATAGAAGAGTACAGAAGAGTATATTAATGATGTTTCTATACTATTTCACAAGCCTGACAGCTATTATTTTAGGCTTTCTGTGAACATGGCAAGAAATCACTGCATTAACTTACAACTGTGCCCAAAAGATGACTCAGATATAGGGGATGAAATTACTGGTGTGGTAAAGTCTCAAGTGAAAACTTAAATTCTTGCACATGAGAACTGATATACCTCCAGAGGAAAAAAAAAGTCTCAAACATAAAATGCTAATGCATGGAAAATGGAATGACTTTTTTTTTTATCTCTGAAAAAAGTAACATGCAGATTTCTCCCAAGCCCTTTGTCTTAGATCACTTCTAGTATACCCTCCAGGGTCATTTATTACTGTAGCCAAGGACTCTGAAAATAATCTAATTTTAGACAAAATTTCCATTGCAAGCACATGTTTTTTATCTGGCTTTTCTAATTGTAGAATGACTTAAAAATGATGGAAAGTAAATGCAGGAAAAAGAAACAGACAAACAAAAAACTATTTTTGTTTTACAAGCCAAAGATGTCAGATCTTGTAGATTACTTTACAGAATAAAAAATCTCACAGCAGCAGGAGTGTTTTCTGTAAGAAAACACTGAATGGAGACTTGTTTTTACAAGCTTCTGTTCATAAAGTGTATGATTTTGAAACATTTTTAATCACCCCACTTATTTAAAATTTTATTCACAAATAATTATATCAACAGTGGTTAAATCCTTCCTGAAGTTCTTCCTTTGCATCATTATTTTAGAAAATATACCAGCATAAGAAAGTTATGATGGGCTGAGGTTCATTGAAGTTTACTTAAAATCAAACAATATACCTTGAAAATGTCAAGGAGAGATCTGTGGTGGGGTTTTCTTTAATCTGCAAGAGCAAGAAATTGTAAAACACTTTTTAGAACACTTTTCATTTCTTGGCAGAAGACATTAGACATTTACTCATGGCTGTACTGACCTCTTGATCTTGCACTGAAATTCTTAACTAGTTATTTGCAATCTTCAAAGATTGTGTTCCGTGCTCTAATTCCCTATGGAAACAGTGTCAGGTAACTAGTGTACTTGAGCATGTTTCATCCCCATCTGGTTAGACACAACTGCTTGGATATGAACTTTCTACAGGATGTATTACACAGAATAAATGTGCCCTGTATGTGCTGAGTATTTGGAGAATTTTTACAGAAAATACCAAGGTTTTTATCCATTGCAATACTTAAGGGTTCCCTATTTAAAAATTGGAAGGGCAATGTTCTTTATATGCATAAGAGTTATATACTCATTTCCATCTGAGTACAACTAGAAAGAAAATTTAAGAGGTACCTTTGTGGTGTGCTTCCAACACAGACTGCACATTCATGTGAAAATGCTTTACCCAAAAAAATTCACAGCTGCGGATGAGCTACACATGAAATCAGGGAGAGTAGAACTGCAGGTTCAGTGTCTACTTGAATTGGAGAGGTCACAGGCAGATTAAAATATTTGCAAACTTTTGCAGAAAAATGGGTAAGCAAAAAGTAAAGTTGGTGATGTTAGAAGAATGTGTGGTGTGGATCAGTGTGATGGAGCACCAACCAGGAAAAAAAAAGTCATTTTGAAAAGTTTTTGCAATTAAGTGGAAAAATGGATAACAATCTCTTACTCACAAGTAAAGGATTTAAATTGGAAAAAATTCAAAAAAGCCTACAGTAACATTATAAATAAACTAGAAAGTGCTGTGTTTCCTAAAAAAAAAAAAGTTTTCTGATTTGCCTCCTGTTACAATCCATTGCAGAAGATATTTTTTTATATATTCTTTGTGGCTAATTTAAAGGAATTGTTATCTTTCTTATAAATGCATAAGTGTGCATTTTATTTGAAAAACTTCTTTAAAAATTTAGCTTTGCTTATGTTCATTTTTGTTTTCAAGGTCTTCTCCTTGACAAGCACTCACATCTGTTTCAAAGGGAAGTTTTACTTGTTCAGCAGAATTTCACTCCCTACCTGGAAACAACAAAAAAAATAATTCAATGAAAAATATTTATTTCTTTTTTTTCTTTTTTTTTTAAATTATATGGAACAGAGAAATGCAGATAGTAAGAAAAAGTCAGTTTAACAATCTGGCTAAGTTATGACTTGTTAGTCTTGAATTCTCTTAGTCACATGCAGAACAGAATTTTAATTGCACTATCACACTGTTATTAGTAAATTCCCTTTCAGTGATAAATAGTAAATATTTCTACCAAAGGCAGTTCCATGAACTTCTTTATCATCAGAACTTAAGCTTGCCTTGGAAAGGACTGCCTGCATGATGTGAAACAAGTATAATTTGATTGAAATTCAGAAACCTTATTTAGAAGGAATTTTCCTCTTCTTGCTTTTTTTTTTCTCTGTTACTCTTGCAAGAAATAGTAGCCATTATGCTAGTGATTATGACAGGCAATTATAAAAATGAAAGCAGAATTAAGAGGCAAAGGCTTTAATGTTCTGTTTGAGTTAGTCTTTGTAGAAAATGAGAAATGAGTACTGCAGAGATGGGGTAAATGAAGACTGCTTGACAGTGTGGCCAAAACTGAACACCTTTGCTCAAGGGTGTTATGCCAGAGTCTTCTTATCTTATTCACAAGAAATCGTGGTGAAGAATGGAGAGGGATAGCAATCCCTGTTTCTGTTATTGCTGGCAGTATGGACATACAAAGTACTGATGTTACAAAGAATCACCTCTGTGTATGACTCACCATGAGCAGAGAGGCTTATCCTTAGCACAGACAAGATTGGAAGCCTTGTGGGTTTGCAGGGACCCAGCCTGGGCAAAGCAAGCACCTGGGTAAGGTTATTTTGTTCCCCCAAGTGACTGGCTACATTGCTTATGTTAAGGTCCATCTCAGGTCTTAACCATTCTTCAAAAACACCCAATTTAACTCATTAACTGAATCTGTGGACATGTCTTCATGGGTCACAAGCAAATATTTTATCAGACAACTTCTGGCTTTTCAGCTAGTAGGTTTAAAAAATGTATTTTATAACACTGTAGCAATTTCTCACAATTCAGGAACAACCCACTTTGACCATCCCAGTAAAGCACCATAGTCATAACATGCTTTCAAAATGCTATGCACCAATTCCAAGTATTCTGTTTGTGCTCAGTTGTCATATACCTAGGATATATTTTGAAAAACATAAAGAATGTATAGTAAGATAGATTATGGAAATATTTTGTTCATTTATGACATCTTATAAAATATTTATTGCTTTAGTTTTTTTTAAACTAAATTGCTTCGGGTTTTTTTTTTTTTTAATTTATGATGGAAAGGAAAGAAAAATTTCTTTTTTATGAAGAAATTGCTTCTTTTTTTTTTTAATTTATGATGGAAAGGAAAGAAAAATTTCTTTTTTATGAAGAAATTGCTTCTTTTTTTTTTTAATTTATGATGAAAATATCATAATATCTGATCTAAGTAAAAAAGACCACTGTAAGAAAAATCCCAAATAGTCTTTCTTTGCCTTTCCTTAGATCTGTAACTTCTATTTTTTCCAACTTTCTGGTCTGTGCATTAGGTCTATAA
>VZRH01007894.1:211432-264038 GCA_013397555.1 Urocynchramus pylzowi | reverse complement strand
AAAAAAAAAAAAAAGTGAGGAATTCCTTTTTTTAAAATTTCTTCCCAAATTACCTAAGTATCATTGTAAAACTTTTTCATAATAGCAGCCAAACACACCTAATTCATTAAGATTCATTAAGAGTTCTAAAATATATTGTCAGTAGAAGTTGTTGAAGTAGAATTTTTAGGAACCATCACTAACTCAGTGGGTTGCTGCCATACTAGGTTTTGTTAAAATATTTCATATTAACTTAATTACAAAGCACTTGATTATTTAATGCAATTGTGAATCACCTCCTCCAGAAGAGTTTACAGAGATTCACTCAGTAGTGGTCTCTTGCATTGAGCCATTAGTAAAAGAGCCCACTGTTTTAAATTTCCTGCTGCCTAACAGTTTTCTCTTTCTCACTTTAAATTAATTTCAAAATTGAATAGAAAAGTTTTTTATTCCTAACCAGGACCTCTGAATACAAGTGGACTAATTTTTTTTTTCCATTAAATTATGTGGATGCATCTCATTTGTCTTAAAAAGGAAAAACATTAATGAGTATTTCAGCCAAGGTGGTGTCAAAGTGGAACACAAGTGGGCCCATAGGTAATTTTGGAGAAAAATATTTCAGGCAGGTGCACTGTATATTGGCATCCAGCACTGGATAAATATGAAAAATTCTAAGCAAAATATGTAGAAGTGTGGGAAGTGTCTGAACATATACTGCCTGCTACATAAAAAGTACCTAATATTTTCAGAAATTTCATCATAAAAATGCAATTAATTTAATTAAAGGACCTTGAGATGAGGAAAAAATCTGAATTATTTTACCTGGAAAATCATTACCATAAAAGTAGGAAAAAACAACTTCAGTTTGCAACTGCTTTTAACTTCAGCTCCTGAGGTATGGAGGAAAGAGTCAGACTACGGGGAATAGAACTTCCTGGGCTTTTAAGGGGAAACATGACCTGAAACCAAGAGCAGCTTAATCAGATGGAACAGAAATGGAATAAGAGAGAGTTGAAAGTATCTATGAGATGAGCCAAGAGGAAGTGTGGGGTTTTTTTTCCAAAACTCTGTAAACTTAGATTTAAGGTAGAAAAAACATGCAAAGTGAGTGAGAAGATTTTGCTGTTTTCACTGGTTGAGATGAGGGAGGGCTGTGCTTTAAAAGAAATGGGAAGGAAAAAACCAGAATAGGAGGGAAATCATGAGGCAAATATTGAGATGGATACAATGGAAGGCAATATCTTTATGCTGACATCAGAAAAACTAACTTGCCAATAAAGACATTTAATACCTTTTGAGTAGGATGAGCACTTACAACACTTAGGAAGATAGAAATCAGACTTTGCAATTCTCTAAAAGTAAAATGTCACTAGAATATTTAATTATTAGAACCTGACATGCATAAGTTCCCTCAATGTTCAGGTAATTTTCTCTCTTAGCTGGTTTGATCCTTTAACTTTTCTCCTTTACAACTAACATTCCATAAGGCAATTGGGCAATAAGATCAATATTACCAATGTCACTGTGACATTTGATTAAGTAAAGTCTTGCCTGGGTTTTCATGAGAAAATTTGGGATTCTCATTGCCAGAATTTAATTAAGTCCCATTTTTCTAATTTTATTATCTTTGCAACTTCAACTTGCATCTTAATTATAAGCAGTGGTCAGAAGCTAAATACAGCCTACATTGTCAGAATAATTGAGATTTGCATAGTTTAGTCTTTTTATTTCCACAATGCGTTTATGGGCTAGGTATTTTTTTTTTCTTTTTCCTTTTCCTTTTACATGTGGAATACATTGTGTGATGTAAAATCTGATTTCTATTAAGGCTTAAAGGCTAAACAGGTTAGATTGTGACATAGCATTTTTAGTCTGTTATTTTTCTGCTATAATTTTGAGAAACTTGGTTTTATTTTAAGGCATCCTTTCTGTGGAATAATCACAGTTGCCATGTTATCTTGCCTAGTTACCAGTTACCTTATCTAATCATCTAACCCCTTAAAATGTGGTTTTTCAAATTTCAATTTACTTTTTGGTGTGAAGTGCTTGTGAGGTGTTGTGGGTTTGGTTTTTTTTTTTTTTAATTTGTTTGTTTGGTTGTTTTTTAAATTATTTTTCTTTTGTAAGTTAAAATATAAAATATAAGACTTCTTCATTATAAGGGGTTTTGTTTTTCCCATGAAGGAAGATACTGTATTTGGTCTCTTCATAGTTTTTCTGGAAATAACACAGTAGCTCTTAGTTTAGAAAGAAATGTCTAAGTGAAACATTCATATGGAAAGATCTGTGTCAGCAGGGAGGCTATGTCTGAGGTGAAAGGCAAAATTAATGGGCATTACCCTCAAGCTTCTGGGAAATGAAAAGTTGTGCGGGAGTTGAGTCAAAAGTTCATAAGGAATCTCAAATATATCTGGACTAGGAAGAAGCTAAAGCTCTCTCGTACAGGGCTGGTAAGCTTTTGAGTTTCCTTGAAATGTCACTGATCTTGATACCAGTAATTTATTTATTATTATTTTATTATATTCCATTTTACACAGAAATAAGCTAATTGATGTAGAATCCATCACATGTCTTTCCTACTGATACTTCAGCATGAGATTTGCATCTACAAACAAGAATTTTGGGCTCTTTAGAAACCTCAGTGGTACTTGATATTGTTACTAAACTCGGAGTTCACCAGAGCTCAGAATTGTGCTGACCATCCAATGATTCATTTAATGTAATAATTTCTAGCCTTATTAACTGCTCCAAGCAGATATTTCAAAATTGGTCTGTGTAACTTGTTAATAAATGCATTGACTGGAAACTTGTTTGTTTGCAAGACATCCAGGGGTCTATTGATCCCATCTGTGCTCCTACTACCTCATGTTGTGCAGCGCCTCAGGGACAGGGCTTTAAGGGATGAAGAACTCAGAGAAGGATTTTCTCACAAGGCATTGCTGGCAGCCCCAGTGAAGGGCATGGCTGAGCCCCTCAGCCACAGGCAGGCAGGTGAGAGCCCCAGGGGAAAGTCTGGGCAAGGGAGGGCAAAACACTGCCCAGCAGCCAGGGCTGAGCGAGGGGAAAGAGGAGGATGAGGTCAGGAGGGTCTCCAGGACCCCAGCAGGGATGCCTCTGTGGCCCCAGGAGAGACATGCCCCGAGGGACTCTGCAGCCCATGGAGAGCCCACGCTGTAGTAAGCTTGTCTTGAAGTACTGCAACTCATGGAAATGCCCCAGGCTGGAACCAGCATAGAGTGTGAGGAGGGAGGACCAGCAGAGAGGAGCTGTTGTGGATTGATCACAGCATCCCATTCCCCATCCCCCTGCTCTGCTTGGAGAGTGTACTGGTGCCTTTGTATTAAACCTGGTTTGGATAATACCTTTGAGTGTTGTGCCTAAAGTAATCTAAGCCACTCATTCACAACAGAGGGTAAAGGATAGAGGAGTGACAGATGAAGAAGTGAAAGTAAACCTGGGAAAGGAGAGGGGGATAGGAGTGGGCTAAGGTGATGTGTGAACGTCTGCTTTTGTTTCACACTCCTTAAATCTTTTTTATTTGGCAATTATTTACTTTGCTTTTCTCCCTTTGATGGTAATTGGTAAGAGATGACCCTGTATTTATCTCAAACCATGAGCCTTTTCATTCTTTTTTCTCCTGATCTGTTGTAAAGGGTGGGGGTGATACTGTGGATGGGTGGACATCTGGCCTTTACTTAAGGTAAACTCTCCATGTCGTCCTTCAATGTAGATAGCAATTAATTCACCCTTACATTTCCACTTCTTAAAGCCAAACTTTTCCTCACCCTTGTGGCCCTCTGCTGGAATTATTCCAGTGCATTATCTCCCTTGTACAGGGCAGTCCAAAACTGGATGGTTTCCAGATGTGGTCTTGTAAGTGCCTGTTACTGAACTGGGATATCCATTTCCAGTTAATGCTCTATCCCTAAGCTTAAAAGTTAACATCAACATTTATTTGAAAGATCTTTGCATCTGAAAGTCCTCTGTCACAGAAAACAAAGGAAAACAGCATAAAGACATGGAAAACAAAGTTAATAATTAAGATCAGAAGTGACCACTTTAATCAGCTAATATAATAGCACAGGGGAAATTCACTTTTGTCTTTGAGCTTTTTATTAAACTCTTAAAATGCCTTTATAAAAGGACCCAAAGTAAATATGAAAATTAAACAGTTGTAGGGACCTTACAAATGCCTTTGGTAGACTTTACATTGCCAAATTAAATTGACCAACAAAAATGCCAAACAAACAAATAAACAGATAAACAAAAGAACCACAGCCATTGGCTCTTTCCAGGCACTTACTCAGCTAAAAAAGATAGACCTCAGGAATTGCCTTTACCTGTTGAGTTTTGTTTTTCTTTTTGTAGACAAATTAATCTTAGACCACACATAAAAAGGTGCTAGAAGCAAGTATGCAGCAAATTCTTAAAGCAATGTCAACATAGCATTTCAGAGTTTTACAGTCTGTGACTTATGGATGCTGTTTAGCTGACACAATAGTATTTTTTGTTAATTTAAAAAAAAAAATTCTAAATGGTGATCAGAGAGATAAAAACATTGGTATGCTTTCACTTTGTTAAAGCATTTCCATTTCTTAACAGTATTACATCTTCTGGGAAAATAACAGCAAAGTGCAAATGTGTATCTCTCAGCAGGAAAAACCTCTGAACTGAACATCTCTCCAAAGATTTTAGAGAAAAGAGATTTTATTGTTAACTGCTTGTAGTACTTTCCATATTCACATTGGACTAGTTTCTCCCTCGACATTTTTCTTATATATTTATATGTATGTATATAGAATATAGATGTATTCTTATTATGGATGTTTATACATAGTAGAAGTCAGATAAGGAAAAACAGAAAAGGGAGGTTTCCCTTTTGGACAGTGAGTAGCATGTTCCAGTAGTATCATAATATACTCCGTATAGGAGAAAGAAACTTCTTTCTTAAGGAGAGAAGTTGCCTGATTTTATGAGAAAATTAAATATGCTTTTAGGTAATTTTTCCATTTTCCAAAACAAAAATGATTTCTGAAAAATGTATTGTCAATAACTGGAATTTTTTAATAAAGATGCTAAAAATTATAGCTGTGGATGAAAACTTAGAATTATTTTAACTTTTTATTCTCCTCTCTATTATCTCCTCCCTGGTCATTTGCAGTATATTTCTGATTTTCAACTAATTGCATCATAATAATGAACAAATGTCACATTAATTTCATTGCTTAAATGTTTTTAATCCAATCCCTTGCCTCAGACATTTAGAAGTATTTGAAATGCTTTCATTTTTACATACTTTAGATTTATTTGAAGCTAGATATACTGAACACTGTAATGCATTTGATTAGCTAATAAAATATCCCAGTTTGAATTAGAAACCATATCTTAAAATTATCTTTATTTAACAGTTTGAGATAACTACATTAGGTATTTAATTTTGGAGCTTCAATATTGAAAAATACTTTACAGTATTTCTCCTACTTATTAATGTTCCTTTATCTGCTTTTTAGTAATTACTTTTCAGTTTCAGCAGTTTATAGTTCTCCAGGGTGTTGGAGGCTGAAGTGTTAATGGTTATTGACTCAAACAATCAGCCATTTGCAAAAGCAGTGGGTGCTTTGGTGAGGTCGGGTTTGCAGCTCCCAAGCAAAGGCAAGGAAGAGAATTTAGGATTTGTGGTGGCAAAACCTCTGACCCACATTAGACAGAGGCTGTGAGCACCCGCCGCTGGAAGATGACCACAACAAGCTGACCTTTGTTTAGATAAACCAGTTGAGCCCTGTGTCTTATTGTGTCCCTGATAACCTCTGAGTGATGTCTTAAACAAAGCTATTTTCTGGCCAAATAAGGGGAAAGGCCAATAAGAATCAGATCCTGCAGAGTTGTGATGGCTTCTATTATGCCAATTCCTTCTGATAAAGCACAATATGAGAAGCAGGGTAAAATAGTGGTCATGTCATTAGAAGGGGCCATAAACAATCAAACAGGCCCAAAGCACTCTCACACTCATTTCTGGGGTCTTCCACCAGAGGACTGTGCATGATCCACAGTGTACATCAGGCAGTGTAAAACTCCCACCCAGGGGAGATACCTGGTAGTCTCCACCCAAACCTGAACATTTATTATCCCATTGAACTTTGTGTTTCATGGACTTCCCCCACACCAGACAGATCTGGACTGTGACCATTACTTAGACCAGTGGACATTAAAATTGTGACAAGCAGGTGTCATTTTTGGATCCATGAGTGGTGTTTTCTTTCTTGTCCCCTATCTACTCTTATCCTTTCTTTCTCTCTTTCCTTTTCTTATATATTTTCTTTATACTTTGATATTGTTATATTTCTATTTGTAATAACAAAAACCAGCTACATACCTCCTTTCCATTGCAACCAAATTGTTCTGAAATAAACCTGCCACAAATACATACAGTGTCATTTCACTCTAATCCACCCCAAGGGATCTATTACAAGAACACCAGTTACCCCATCTTCAGGAGTGGGTCAGAACACAAAGCTGGGCTTTTTTCCTCCTCTCTAGTGGTATTCAACTTGTATATTCCTATGAAGGAGAACATTTACTTCTTGATAAGTTGCTGTGGACATGCAGCTACATGGCATCGTGTTGAAATGAGAGATAAATTCTTAAGGTATGTTTTCTGAACTTTCTAATTGCCTCAACAAGGATGAATAATGGAACTTTGAAAAGTTCCATTATTCCAGGTAATATTTCAATAAAATAGTGCAAAGGATCAAAGGTTCTTGGATATCTCTGAGTGTTTTCATTTAGCAAAGACATACAGGGAGGTCTGCCTCAGATCCATGCACAACATGGGATGCCATTGAGAGTCCCTTAATCTGAGCCTACGCGTCACCAAGATTATTGTGCTGTATTGCTGCAACTAAAATTCTGAAAGAAATTTTAGTTTTCTCTTTGAATTTACAATGAACTGTATTCATCATTAGAAAAATGAATGCCTGATTGAATGGACTTGAATACTTGCTCAATGAAGTACAAGTGTTTAGATGATTTTCTTCCTGTGTTCATAGTATATATCTTCCAAGTATGTATCTTGCAAGTTTCATACCAGGCAGATTTATTTTCTTTTCCTGTCACAAGAAAATTAAATTATCTATTTAATTCCTTTCATGTGCTGTTACCCATTTTGGTAACTCTTCTGATTTTGGCTTTTGATTTCTAATTAGATATTTTTTGACTTTACCTTTTGTATGAAGTAAAACACCTTGTCTATGCGACAATTTGCATTTTTACTTGTTGCTTCAGATTTTTTTTTTCTCTGAGATTAGAATGAATCTTAGTTACTGGAGATACAGTAACAAAGATTTTGAAAACAAACTCAACAAAAAAGTTCAATATCTAAAAATCGGGGCTTTATTTTAGAAATTCAGGAAATTATAATCAAACAACTTGGAAAAATGGAAAAGTCATGTTATTGGCACGGCATGTTCTCTTCCTAGGCCTTTGGAGATGACTCGGTACTTTTGCAATAATTTTACTACTACTGAGAACTTGCATTATCCTTATTAACTGACTATGTAAATTTTATGCAACTATTTGATAAATTTCTGTGTAATAGGAATATCTTCAATGTCTAAAAAATGTATGATATGTGATATCATACATATGTGATAGGTGATAGGTGATTATGTTGTTTGGCATATTGAATAGGCATCTCAGCTGAGCTGTGTAAATCATTGCAGATATAGAACGTGAGCTATCATTTGTGCAAACAGTTGCTTTGGAAAAGAAGAGGCAAACACCAATATAATTTCAATATTTACTGAAATAATTTCCTCCAAAGTAATATATACAATTTTTATGTGGTGCACTGTATAAAAGTGTACTTATTAAACAGCATTATTTAATGTACCTTCCAAATTCACAAGGTAGAAAACAATTAAACACTTTCACAACACCTTTCCAAGATAAGTTAGGCAAGTTATTAGCTTCTCTCTGTAGCCCCCTAACTTCTGGCAGAAGCAAGTTAATGAACTCATTTTTATGATACCTAATACTGAAATTCATTGTAATTTTTGGTTAATGAAGAAATCAAAGATTTCTAGGAAGAGTAGTTTCACTGGGACCAAAAGATGGTGGAATGAACATTTGTGCTGGTTTTGGCTGGGGTAACAAAGGCTGATAATAAAGAGATGTTTTTGTTACTTCTGGGCAGGCTTACATAGAGCCAAGGCCTTTACTGCCTTTTGTACTGCCACGCTGGCAAGTTCTTGAATATCTGCTGTGAGGGAGGCTCCACAGCCTCTCTGCACAATCAGTTCCAGAGCTCAGTAAAGAGCCCTGCACGGTACCTGCACAGTAAAGAAGTCCTTCCTCATCTTCAGGTGGAACTTCAACAGGACAGAATGAAAAAATGCTTGCTGTCTTAGTGAAAAAAGTTACTGTTTCTACAGATGGGGACTTGATGACTTTTGATAAATTATGTCCCACTCAAAACTTCTGCATTTGACTAAGTTAAAAGTAGTTCTGCCTGGGGGAGAGGTGAAATATACTTTTGATCTTTTTTAAAAATTGAACCAAGGTTCAAATATCATCTTTCTCTCATTACACATGGCCATTAGCGCCACTTTAAAATCAACCTGTCTGGCTTGGAAACCCAACACTATGCTGTGCAAATCCAGGAAATGGTTAGTGACAAGTAATGGCTGGTGATGCATACCAGTGTTCTAACCTCTTTAGCTTTCATTTAATTATCATATTACTATTGTATATTTAACAAAAATTTAATGTGAAAAGTGAATTGGCATGCTAGCATTATCAGTTTGAAGATGTCTCCTGGGCAGCAGAATTTTTTTGGTCATTACTGAATGGATACACTAACACTGTCTCCTGCCAATTGTGTTTTGTAAATTTCATTCCTTTTTTCCCCATGACAAAATGGTGTATTTATTTCTTGAATACGTTTTCTTTGAAATTATGGAACCAAAATGACAAACAGTATACATGCCACCTCCCTTTTTCATCTCAGTTGTTTTAACAGCATTAAAGCTTTTCATAACTAATGGCTCAATCTACTAAAGTAGACTGAGATAAATAATCAAGATCTCTTAACCTGTTAATGCTCTGTAAGTAAAGCATCTGGCAAGGGAAAGAATACAGTTCTTTCTTTTTGTCATTAATTCTCTTTGGAAATTAACCTCAGAACTCATATAAAATAAGATGTTCATGGGCCAAGAATGACATATTAGTGGGAGAACTTGGTTACAGAGAGCCAATAAACTGGAGACCTTCTAGAACAATAGAAATAAGAAAATATATTTATGAGGCTCAAATAAATTAAAAAAAAATATTTTTAATAGTTCTCTGAGTTACTGGAAGACTTATGAATTTGTAGGAGGATAATTTCCAGTGGGTTTTTTTTTTTGTTGTTCTTGACTGAATTTTGAAGCTAAATTGTGCTAAAGTTTTAATGTGCACTCACCCTCTACTAGATACCAGAAATTGTTTATTCAGGAGAAATGTTACAAATGTCATATGGCCTAGAAAAATCTTGGTCAGCATATACTGTGACACACACTGCCACTGCTAGTGGCTGCTGGGTCCCCCACTCTCCCTTGATTTTTTTGAGGCAATTGAGGCTAATATTTCATCGTGGTATAAAAATTGTTTAGTATTAATCACATTTTTCCTAATCTGTGTATTGCTAACTTCTGTAAGGATTTATTTGTTTATTTTAATCTGACATGCAAATCATACAGCTTCCTAGTCCTCCATCCCAAAATCTGCTGACATGCATAGGGAGGGTTTATTATATGTGCAGTAGTATTTTTCTACATGAAATACAATAGATTGTATGTTTATGTATGTTATGTATATAACCCTCTTACTTTATACATACACTTTTTTAATATATCAAGTGGAATCTATGTGAAGAGCTTGTGCATTATTGTGATTTATTCTGTAAACTCACAAAATTATACAGAGTACAAAATATGATGAGTTCATAAATATCTAAATGACTCAAAAACTGTAGAGAAATACCAAACAATGTCAAATAACCTCTGAACAGTGCAAGGAGATTGCATATGCAGCTAGCCATTATTTTCTTTGATTAAAAACTATAGTTTACTCAGAAACTATTTTACCCTCTGCCTACTATTTTACTATTTGACCACATTATTCACCCACAAGTTTACTTTAATGAAAAGTATATTTTATGGTTTTGAAAAGCTGTGAGTCTTTACATCTCAAGATGATAATGCATTTCTATATTCAGTGTAGTGTGTACTTATCTTCAGTTCCTTAATACATCCTGGCTTGGTTCAGGTTTTTATTCTAGAAATTAGTTATTGCTGCGTATATAATCATGCTGAGACAATTTTTTGGTTTTTTTTTTTTTTTTTTTTTTTTTTTTTTTTTAATTCCACACCTTTTCAGTTCACTGGTAAAGGAGATAAAAACAAAACTTAGTAAAAGTTAAAGAAGTTTCATGATCACTCATATAAATTTTTTTCCTTTTCCAATGCTGACTGAAAAAACCCACACTAGGTTACAGAAAAATGTCACAACTATAATAGTTTAACCAAAAAAATTTTGTAACTTCTTTTGCCATTCAGAATCTCTCAATTTTGCTTCACATGCAACTAAAATTAGAAACTCCATGCCATTGTCCTGAATGGTTTCTTTACTCATACATAAGAATAACGTTTGTATTCCCTGGTTACTATTTGATTTTCTTATGCTTTGCTCAAGAGAAGCTGAATTATTTCTGAAAAGCTGGTTAAACTAGAATGACTCTATTTTTTTAAAATTCATTATATGACTCACATGAAGGCTTTCTGTAATTTGTTTAAGCTAAAGTTTGACCCTCCCATCTTTTAACAAATGCTTCTATTTTAATGTAGTTTCACTCTTTATCCCTCTTTTCTATTCTTTTCCACAGGAAAATAAAATCCAATAGCAATTATGAAGTAGAAACTGGATGATGGTTCATCAGAAATTAACTAATTCATGGAATAGAGTTGCTCATAGTCAAGGTAAGTAGATAATGAAATAGTCTTTTTTAAGGATTAGATTGAAGATGGTTTTATGAACCTCTATTCAAAGACAAAGAATGTTAAAGACTGATTTATTGCTTGAAAATAAAGTTAAATGCAAGTTTCAGAGTTTAAAAAGAGGGTATTTTGCAATAAAATCATGGTACATAAATTACTGTTTAAATGAGGTACTGTTTGATTTTCCTATCCATTTCAATATGTTCAAGGTTCTTTTCTGAATGCTTTGATTCAAAGTAAAGGGGTTTATTCTTAAAAATATTACATATTAGAGATGTACAGAAAATTAAACAATGAAGCAAAGCAGATCTTGATGAGACTATTCACTTAAGTGTATGTCCACAGCATGTCTGAAGGAAAGTCAGTAGGTACATGAGGGAGATTGCTACAAGGGTAACTGTAGCAGTGACTATCATCTTTCAACAAAGCACAACATTCTTGCTTCTCTCAGTTGTTATTTTTCAGCAACAGAAGGGACATTTCTAATATCTTGAAAATAAAAAAAAATATGTATTCTAAGAAGACTGAAACTTCAGCATATGGCTGTAATCTAGGAGTGTTGCTTCTTATATTCTGAGTATTTTGATAAGATGAATTTCTCTCTCTTATTTCTGTAACATTTTAAATTGAGGAAAAAACATTTCAATCCAAAATGTCTTTGAAATATAGCATGCTGCTATGAAATAACATAATTGTGCCTTTCCTGTATGATGTTAAGGCATATTGTGTTCACCAGAAAACCTGACTTTCTGTTGGCTGAATCCAAAAAGATTGTCATTTTGAGAAAAGCAGAATGTCATTAGTGAACACAACAGCTGTCTTACTTTGCTTTTGGTTTTGTCTTTCTGGTGATCCATAGAAGGTTTGTCTAATCCTAACTTTGCAGTGAGCTCAGCTCTGTAGGCTGGAATGCTTTAGGTTGATATTTCTTTTCTTTTGGCCAGTATTTTCTACCGAAATGTTCTTGTCGCAGAGAAACGTTAACTGCTCCTCTCCTCATGCACTATTTCCATCTCTCCCTGTCTAGCTTCTCACTGTGGAGTAAAAGAATATTCCAGAAACATTCCTGGGTTCTGGGGAAAATCTTTTGACATTTCAGTGGGAATGGTGACCTTCAAAATTTGTCAAATTTACTGCAAACCTGAGAGTTGTTCTTCTGGATCAAAATAAAACAAGTATCCTCAAATATTCTTAAAAAAATTTATAATGTGCTTTAATACCCTTTGTAGAAAACATGTAAATAATTATTGTTTATTGCCATTATTGTTAACATCCAAATGCTTTCTAACATTGGATGAACATGTTACAGCTCTGGGGAAAGCCAATGAATGAAAATTAAATGAATGCAATTATTATTTGGAAGTTTCTGCTGAAGTTATTTTATGTTATTTAATGACAACTGATATATTCTTTCCCAATATATGTCACCAATATTTTGTGGCTGGTAACAGAATTTCAATTGGTTAAAGTCTACACTTACACAATTAGGAAAAAAACACAGTATCATATATGTTTCAAGAAAAATTAGCCAGCATTGTGTAAGTTTCAGTGGAAAAAAAGCCCATTGTTATCTGAGAATTAAATGATTAATTATGCAGAAGACATGCAAGGAAACTGTAAGCTTTGTATGAGCAATTTGAAAATTTAAGGTGAAATATATTCATTCTGTAATTAATATCTCCATTGCAGTGATGAATACAGATAAGTGATTGGCCAAAATTCACAGGAAGAATTCATGACAGAGGTGGAATGGAGGTTATTATCTCTAGAACTTGACATGTGTTGTTACAGCTAGACTAGACAGCATTTACAGTTTATAAGTTATTTTATAATACCTATAGAAGGGATTTTCTGAAGTTATCATCTTCTTCCTAGTACCCATAATAGTGAGTTATGTTCCATGCATCATCTTACAGCTTTCACAGTTTAGTGTTAAATTTTACATTTTTTGATTCATGGAAGTTATGTCAGTTTTTCAAAAATTCAGGAATGTTCTTTTCTTCATGATGAAACCTAGGAGGATGTCGTGGTGCTCTCTCTGAGTGCACTGTGCATTGTACTTTCTACACAATTTAGCTGTCCTGAAACCTAAGAGATCAGTTACCTTTTAAAGATTTATTAACTGTTTTTTCTTAAAATCAAAAACTAAACAAGGCAATAATAAGTGAAAAATGTTAAACAATGATGGTCTGGTTTTCAGGATTCTGTTCTTATGGCTGCGTCTCTTAATTACTAATTCTGCATATGGCATTTATGACAAAATAAACATTAAAAATTATTTGCTAGGTCCCAAAAAAACTGTGCTAACAGTCTCCCGTAGGCCTTCATTATACCTTATAACTTCGTGTTATACTGCACAGAAGCATAATTAAAAAATGCCAGAAGTCGGAACTCTTGAATACTTGCATTTTTGGGATCAGAATGTAGCACAATAAATGGCCTAACAAGAGAGCATACCCAGGCTTCTAATCTGATGTTCAGTTTGAAGATAAACTATAAGTGTTGGCTCATTTGTGTCCTCTTTGATGGAGTTTCTTTTTTTGTTGGTTTGTTTGGTTTGGGTTTGTTTGATTTTGTTTTTCTTTCGTAATGCTATTGTCCTGAGGCTAAAATATTATGGTCTTTTAGAAAGCTGTATGGGAAATTAATTTTATGCTGTGTTGTGACATTTTTGAAAAAGAGAAAGTATTAAATGACTGAATGGTGAATCATTGTTTAGAGGTTTATTTTATTATTATGTTACTATATTATTAAAGGCCATATTTTGCTGAAATGATGGAGAGTCAGAGTTTGAAGGTAAATTACTTTCTGGTAACTTTTTTAGGTCACTTCCTGACTCCTGCATAAAAATATCCTGTCACAGAGAAATATTTTTCTAGAATGGTATCTATTTAACTTTATCCAGTATGTTCCCTTAATATATCAGTGTATTTTTCAGAAGATAAGAAATGGTTGGTAATATTATTGTGGTAAGAAATATGTGTATAAACCTTCAGAAGGGTTTTACATTTACATTTGAAGTAATATAAATGTAACAACTTCTAAATTTCAAGAAGTGAAGAAAATCATATCTGCTGCTATTAAAATATCTAACAAAACACAGAAATAACACTTTAATTCTTGTTTATGCCAGGAAGTGTGCAATATTACAGAAAGAAACATAACATTATACACAAGAGTAATATATAGTGTCTTGTATGTATGGTTTGACTGTGTTTTGTTATACTATTTGCAAGAATTTTCCCTTGCCTTGTTTTGACTAAGCTGTGAAAACCAACAACAAAGTAACCTGCTCTATGTATTAGGTTCACTTGATTTTGATTCAATCAAATGTGATTGATTGATTCATTCATTCATTCATTTTAAACTCATCTGACTTCATAGGCAGTTTTCTTTGCTTGTGCTTTCTGTGTTTGTTCATACACTTTTATTTTTGGCATCAGATGTTACGCTGTCACCTAAGCAAATCTCCTTTCCATTTTTGTTGAGTCTGCCAACAAGGCTGCTACTCTAATGAGTACTGATGGTGATTTTTATGTCTGCATATTTATGATGTGGGTCCTTATTTTTTGGGCGGTTGTCCAAGCAATAAAGTGATTTTATTTGAACCACTAACTGGACATTAAATGATGACGACTTCTTATATTAACTACAGACTAAATTTTCATATAAGGTATCTGCATAGTCATGTCCTTGGTTATGTATATATTTGCCTACTCTGGAAACATCCATTTGTAAAAAGAGACTTGCCTGTAGCTATCAGATGATTTTGTAATTTAGTATGTTGCAATTTGGCTAAAATTTTCCTTTTGACAATTAACACGTCTCTTTTTCAGAAAGCTTAATGATGATAGTTCTGCACACAGTGTAAGTGCTGAGATTTTTGCAGGGATCGGTAAAGGACAGACAGACTTGAAAATGAGACATTCTTTCAGTGACACTTCAGTAGGATTCTTTTCTCAATACAGAAAGATCAGCTTAAGGTTCAAGGGGAAACAACTGTGTCATGCAAACATGGATAGGAGCATTTGTTGACTTCACGTAATTTGCCCCTGGTGTTAGAGTTGAGCACTCTGCACTCTGAAGTCTTTCCTGTCAGATGAGGACAGTCCTTTTTCTGCAGTCTGTGAGTTCTGTGTCTGTTTGGCACACCACTGAAATATAAAGAGCATGAATTCTAATCAAGGGTGCCTAAATCCCTACAAGTATCCCAAGTATCCTGACTGGTAAGTCTCTGGTATTGTATTTGAAATAGGGAAGCTGATGATTTCACCAAATTTTCCAGGGAAAAAAAAAAAAAAATCTGTAACACATGAATACAGAGGTTAGAAAGCAAACAGTTCTGCTCGCAGATATCGATGATGGTTTTGCAAACTACAATGAGTTATTTGATCTCGTATTTTTACTCCGTGTAAATTTTTTACTCCTTGTATTTCTACGCCTTGTATTTTTACTCCTCCCTCAGAGAAAGATACTGCTATTCCTGTAACAGTCAGGAAAGTTTAAGGCAAGAAAGTTAGGCATATTGGGAGGGGTTTAGAAAAGAAAAATATGCCATGCGCAACATTATGCAACAGCTACATTGTTTAAGCACAGAGGCAGAGTTTCGGTCAATTATCAGCTTTTTGTTTGTTTGCTTGTTTCAAAGTGTAATCCTTCTATTTTATGGGAGCCTGTTTTGGGGCTTTTCCCCCTTAATTCAATGGAAAACATACAGATAAGAGATTCAACTTTGTGGTTGGGAGTTCAGGGTAAACTCTGATGTTAAGAAAACATGCTAATATTTGTTATTTCAATGTCTTATTTCTTTGTTACAAGAATAATAAGACTGCCTTCTATTGCTTGGAACACATCTTTTAACATCCACCTATACAAGTTATAATTTTTTTGTTTTACAAAGGCACCTTAATTTTTCCTCACCATTTGTTTTCCTTTACTTCTAGTCAAAAATATGTCAGTAACACTGAAGCTCTCTTCCTATATCTGAATATCAGACTACATCTTGGTCAGTTTATAGACACAAAATATTTTAGATATATAGATAAGTCGCTGGTTTGCATTTGATGCCCCTAAAAAATCTTGTATGAAACAACTATAACTAGAATCTGGAAGTATTTGATTTGCATGTTTTTAATCTGATTTGCTTTTTGGTAAAAATCTTAGGTTCTGTCTTATTACTTCTGTAGTATTTAAATGCATGTATTTTAAGCATATGAACTCCTGGTTTTCTGAGTTTTCATACTGAGTAAGAAATTATAGAAAAGTCTCCCGCTACCTATTCTCAAGGGTAGACTGGGTTATTGTTTGGACTGTCTGGAATAGAAATGAATGTTTTGTGAACTATGTGGAAGACACCAGGTTGATATTTAATAGGGGACTTATCAGTACCTTTAGTTTTGGTAGGGTGCAGAACATTCAATGACACATCACTTTTCTGTTGTTAGATAACTTTCCTCTCTCTAACCAATGAGTTTATCCTTGTCCAATTATAGGTAGAAGAGACTGAATATGCTTAGGCTTGCTAATCAAGAATCACAGAGTCACAGAATAGTTTAGGTTGGAAGGGACCTTAAACATCATCTCGTTCCAACCCACTCCCATGGGCAGGGACACCTTTCACTAGACCAGATTGCAAAGAGCTCCATCCAGCCTGGTATTGTACACTTCCAGGGATGGATCATCCACAGCCTATCTGGACAACATGCACCAGTGCATCACTATCCTCACAGTAAAGAATCTTTTGCTACTATCTAATATAAACCTGCCCTCATTCAGTTTGAAGTCATTCCCCCTTGTCCTGTCAGTACATGCTCTTGTGCATAGAACCTGTAAAAGAACAGATATTTGAATAAATTCTAATAAGAAAATATAAAATATTTTACAACCTCTGCTGTTACATAGTTTTGTATTCTCAGTCAGAACATGAATTCTTATCCAGACCTTAGTAAAATCTCTCCTAAGGAGGTGTTTCAAAGTAAAGCTGGAGTACAAGCACGTGGCTAATTCCTGTAGGAGAATTTATAGGTAAGAATTTAGAAGGAATAGGAAAGGCTACTAATGGGACTTCCAGACCTGCTAATTGCAGCTTGACTTGCAAATAATCTAAGACCTGCTAAGAAAGAATTGGGCTTGTTGGGTTTTTTTTTGTTGTTGTTTTGTTTGTTTGTTTGTTTGCTTGTTGTTATTTTAATGTTTTCTTGGTCTGACTTGTGCCCTCTATATGTCATTCTCTATGAGATAGGTTCTGTGGAAAAGAAACATTACCTCAGGTGTACTGCTTTGTACATGGGCAACTTGACCCATAACAGGGACAGGATAAAAAATAACAGGTCCTTTCTTTATTTCACTTCTTATATGCTAGACTAATTTGAAGGTGTACTTCCTGACAAGTAGATGATAGCACAAGAGTAGCACTTTTCATAATCTGTTAAAGCTGAGAAGAATCAATGTGGATCCTGCTAATTGCATATGAACTGTTCAATGACTAAGGAGCTTAAAATGTCCCTAAATCTCTAAATTCAAATGTAATACAGCAACAACATTATACACATGTTGAAATGCAGCTTTTACTTTTTTTTTTTTTTTGTATTTTTGTCATTTCTACTGAGCAGGGTTATGATTTACTGTCTGCTTTTGTCTATAAATATAATTCCTGGAATTATTTAGACTGAAAATGTATGCTGAATTTGATTATGTTCTCTGAGGGAATATAGTTTCTTCCAATTGTGAGCAATTGATCTAAAGATGGTTAGCAGTTTAGCTGTTCTTAATGTATCACAATCGCACTTGCCAAATGAAAAATTGATACATTTAATCTGTGTTCTTCCAGATATGTTATGTTATCAAGGGAGGAAGGATTTCTTGTGTATTTGTTAATTTATTTTCAATTGCATTTACATGCACATTCTTATTTAAATGGAATGGAATGGAATGACACTAAACCTCCTTATAAACCTGCAGAGACAGATTTATGTGTAACAGCATTGGTATATGATATTAAATCAAAACCATGCATCTAAAGCAAACATGTCAATAAGCCTGAAGTATAAAAAATACTATTTTCTTACAAATGCGGAGAGACATATTAATGCTAAGTGGGAATCAAAGAACAAGATTTTGTAGTTGTTTGTAACATTTCTGGTGCAGTTATCACTGAATGAGAACTAAGAAATGGAAAGATCATGGAAAAGAGAGATCTGGCAACCTTCACATAAGTATTACTAAGAACACTTGGCAGTGCAGTGGTTTTTTTGCACCATGTAATGTCTTATATCTGCAAATTAACTTTAACAAAGCTTGAACCAATACTAACAAAAAAATAACCAACAGCTGGCTGACTTGAGAAAGGGAAATCTACAGAGTAATTTTAGTGAAGTCAAGTAAAGATTTTTTTTTTTCATATTTTCATACTATTATACAGAAAGTTTTTGTCCAAATCAGAGGATAGCTGTTCTATCAAAAGACTTCTGTTTACTTGTATTAATAAAGCATTATTTTATAAAAGCACTGTCTATTCTAACTGCTAAAGAAATGATAGGCTATTTGAAGACTGCAACCAATTATCCATAAAGATTTGTCCCTCTCTGGTTGTTATAATTTTTTTCCACAATTATTATGTAAACCAAATACAAGTTTTTATACAATATAGATTTTTTGACATCTTTCTTAGTAATTTAATCTTTTATGTGTGTAGACTTCTGTATGAGTTATGTTCCATTTATAAATGCCACATAATTCCATGTTTGTAGATGTTTTCCATGTAAGTATAAACATTTTTAGTTTATTGTACTAAAATTCACTTGTAGCATCAGAACATCTGCACTCTAAGACAGAGGAGTAGGAATGCAGATGATTTATAAAAGCAAAAGAGTTTTAGCAGATTCCAGCATGTGCACTTTCTGGAATAACTGCAATGAATGAAATACTGGATGTTGGACTGATTCTTTGGAGCCAGCTACTTGACTTTAGCTTTCAAAAACTGCAGAAACCCCCCATTGTTTTGGTTTTACACCAAATGAGATGCCAGAAACCCAAAGAAGTCAAACAACTTTTTTGTTGTTTTTTTTTTTTTTTTCCCTATAACAATAGATCAAGGGGAAATTATAACAGAAGTCAGGGCATTGTAAGACATTGCTGAGACTGCGTGGAGAGCTAAAGGAAATGGTGGTATTTTCAGAACAGCAGCTGGTTTGAACACTACTGGCTGGAATGGAGGGGTGATGCTACTTTAAGAAGAGCAATAGGGTACTGCTTTGTTGGATTTTTTTTCTTAATGCACGCACTGTGAGATATTTTGCTCCTCCTTCCTTTTGTTCCTAGTACTACCAATGTGTTCCTCCAAAGTACTTAGACTGGTTGATTGGATCCTCTGCTCCTTTATTACCATCACCTCTCTCTACTATTTATTGTTACACTTTTATGGTTCTAAGAAACCTCTAGAAACAAGAGGTTGTCTTGTCCAACCCACCCCTTCTCACAAAAGGCCATCTAGAGCTGGTTAACCAGGACCATGCCTACTCAGCTTTTGAATATCTCCAGGGATGGAGACTCCACAACCATCTGGACAACCTGTGCCAGTGCTCAGTCACCCCCACAGAACAAAAATGCTTCCTGATGTTCAGAGGAACCCTTTGCTTTTTGATTTGTGCCCATTGCCTCTGGTCCTATAGCCAGGCAACTCAGAATAGAGCCTGGCTCTGTTCTCTTTGCTACCTCCCCTCAGGTGTTCATGCACATTGATAAAATCTCCTTGAGCCTTCTCTCCTCTGGTGGGAAGAGTTGCAGCTCTCTCAGCCTCGCCTCATATGTGAGATGCTCTTTGCTGGATTCTCCCCAGCGTGTCCATGTCTCTCTTGTACTGGGATGCCTAGAACTGGACAAAGAACAGCAGGCATGGCCTTGTCAGTGTTGAGCAGGGAGAAGGATCCCCTCCTTTGACCTGCTGGCAGTATTTTGCCTAATGCAGCCATCAGCCTGCTTTGCAGAAAGGGCACATTGCTGGCTCTTGTTCAGCCTGATGTCCAGGAGAACCATGTCCTTTCCTGCCAAGCTGATTTCCAATTGGTCAGTTTCTGGAAAATACTGGTGTTGTGGGGTTGTTCCTCCCCAGATGCAGGACTTTGCACTTCACCTTGCTGAACTTCATGAAATTTCCATCAGCTATTTCTCCATCCTGTTGAGGTGCCTCTGGATGGCAGCATGGCCCATCAGCCACTCCTCCCAGGTTGGTGTCAGCAGCAAACTGTCTGAGGGTACATTCTGCCCTATCATCCAGATAAATAATGATAGTGCTCAACAGTATTGTCCCTGATACCCATCCTTGGGATATACTGCTAACAAGTGGCCTTCAATTAGAGTCCATACCTAAGTACCTAGTATATTCATGGGCATTTAATGAATAAATAATCAACATTACAGATGTGCATGTAGTCATTGCAGAAGAAAACAGCTGAGACTTTAGACTCAAACTTACAGAACTTTGGGAAATATTAAAATTATTTGCTTATCCTGCAGCTATGATGTGGTGCATAATGATCATGATATTTTCCTACATTATTGTCTTAAAGGCACATATTCTCTTTTAAAAAAATTCTGCTTCATTGTGATTATTTAATGTAGTGTATGACATTGTTTGGGGCACACTTTTCAAATCCTTCTTTTTTACATAATTCTTAAGGACTTCTGTAGTTCTTTGCATTAATGTTTTCCAAACATTAGCTTGTCCTCTTAGTAAGTGTCTGACTTGGGGCCATGATATTTAGCCTTTTCCAAAAAATAGAATTCAAGACATAGAGAGAGCATGGTCAGAAGTACTGTCAGACTTAGTGAAAACACACAGAATCAGACTTCACTTTTACAATTTTTGCTGTTACTTCAGCACATGAAACTGAGTGTTCAGCACTTCTTTATATCAGACCTAGCACTTCAATCAGAAACTTGGAAATAATCAGACATAACAGGAAAGCAACCATTAAAGAGATCTGGTTCAAGTAACGTGTTCAGCATAAAGCAGGTGTAAGTGGCAGAGGATTGGATATGGTCTCATTCAAAGAAGAATGTTTTCATTGTGAAAACTTCTACTTTCCCCTCCATGCAGCTCCATTGCTTAAAAATTTTCTGCCCACTATAAAAGACAGTATTTTCAGACTGTGACTGACCCATAAACCAGTCCATCTTGTGCAGCAAGGAAGGATACTTTCTGGATTGTGTGAAGGGAGATGGAAAATAATTAGGATATATGTGTAACAAATTGATTTCATATATACACTAAAATATCTTAGTTTAGTTTTCTTTAAAAAATTGATTTCATATATGCACTAAAATATCTTAGTTGAGTTTTCTTTATTTTTAACAAAGAATTCTGGCTTTTGTTAATTTTGGAGCACTTGACTTTTATTGTTAGGTTTCTGTATACAATTTTACAGAGATAAAAAATGTATCAAAAGTGGAATTAAACCATAGAGAAATAGGATCATTAGGTTACATACAAGCCATTGCTAGTTTTGGAGTCATTACAAAAACCACACTGATCAATATTTCAAGGGCTCATGAGACTACTAATGTGCTGTCATGCTCCATGTGGGCCACTGAGTGGAGAAAATTCCAGTAGGTAGGACAGACATTTGCTAGTAGTAATGCTTAGGAGAATGGGATCTAATTCCAGATATGTCTTTCTCATCTTTCCTATACATTTTCATTTTCCTAAAAATGCAACTGTTGGCCTATGGTATCTCTGCCACTATTGTAATCAGAAATGTAAATAAAGGAAAGCATCTCCATAGAAGTGTGGTAGTAGATATACAATTTCAGATGATAAAACTGCTTACCTTGAAGACAGAGACGGCAAAAAGCAACCCCATAGTCTCTGGTAAGATCTTTATCTGTCTGGCTTTTCATCTTGTGTGCTTTTTCTTCTCTTTTTCCACCTCAGATTTCCTTGTTCAGTTTCCGTGAATTTATTTCTTTGCCCCTATTCTGCCACTACTTCTTCCTTCTTGCTTCTTTATCAGCAATACATTGTTGTTTTTTTTCCCTTTGCTGTCCAAAAAGAATGAGTCCTCCAGCCTCCAGTCCTCCTTCTACCACCCTTTATTTTCATGCTCCTTGACCTAATCTGTCCCCATTGGTAAGCTTCTGTGACTCAAAGGCCAGCTGTACCCTGTGGAGTTTCACATTCTGCCTTCAGAACATGAAGGTTGTTTTACTCCTGTGAGAAAATTTCAGCTGTGTAATTTTTTCCAATTCTCTGAAATTTCAGTATCATTTTGGCTGAAAAGTTTTTAAAAGATTTCTGCCCAAGGTAGATCATCAGCATAGAAAATTTCATGCTAAATAATTTGTTTGGTAAATTTATAAGTAACTAAAAATGGACTGTTCTAATGGGAAGTATTAGGCAATGTTAAAAATAGGTTATGATGCCACCTTGCTTTAAAGTTACTGTCATATGTATGAATAAGTATATGGTTGAATAAATGTTTTTCCTTAGATGACCATATGTTATCAGTATTCATAGACACTGAATTTTAAGCAGCTGACCATACCAGCAGAGACAGTAGTTTGTGACAAAGTATGGCTTTTCTGGAGTTAAACCTTAACTCCCAAAGTCAGTCCAGTTTAAGGGTACAAGTGTGACTTGCAGTAACTATGCCTGAATAAATTAATATCTCTCTAGGACAAGATAGGTTCACTTCAGCTGAATAAAACCCCAGAAGAAATGTTCCAAAATACTTCTCAGAAAAGGGAGTAAGCACACAGTCAGGGTCTCTGACCTCCTTTCTCCTGAATTATTCCATTTATTTTCTTGATTTCAAAATTTGGCACAGTTCTCTGTGTGCATGTGTGTGTGCATGTGTAGAATAGATTTTTGTGCATTTACACAAATTGTCCTTTATTACCAACTTCATGGTTACAAATGAGAAAAAAGCTAAAATGAGATGGGGTTTTTACCTTAATATTCAACACTTAATATTCTGTTCATCATCCAAGAAGCAGGCCAGCTTTAAAAAGCGATTTTGCATCCATGTATATACATTTGCACATATTTGTGTCTCCCTTCATCATAATTTAATTTTTTAGAATTACTAAACGGAAAGTGAAACTTGTATTCTAATATAATCCCTAGTATTCTGCTATGGGATCAAAGCCTAAATCTAATATGTTAGGAGACAGAAGCACATGTGGTACAGTCCTAAAAGGAAGTTCCATGAACTTTACCTTCAGATTGATATGAGAGGATTTGCCTAAAATAAAAGAATCTTGTGCTTCCAGTTTAGCACAAATAAATGCAATCTTGGAAGACAGCACAGGTGCCTCAATAATATTGCCAGCTCCACATGGATTAATGGGAACTGTGACCATATCTTTATATAGTGTAGTGTCCAATGGTGGTAGAGACTAGGAAGCTTGAGTTAGTCCTTTGACAGGAAAGGAGAAGATGAGGATCTGGGAATGAAAGTCTTTGGAAACCAGGAGCAGAGGGGCACGTGGCAGTTCTGATTTTTATAGTGATAAAAGAATTGGAAAGGGAGAAGAAAATTTTTTTTTTTTTCCTACAGAGGTTTTATACATGGCACGGTGTATTTATGAGCCCCAAGTACAACAAAAGCCAATGAATTTAATTGCTTTCCTTGAAAAATTAAAAATCTGTCAGGGTAGATGAATTTTTCAAAACAGAATCATTCCATATATGGCAGTAAAAAGAGATTCCCTCTGCCCCCACAACTTGGCATTTTGTTGCTTTACTTGTTCCTATCTCCAGACAATATCTTCACATGCTATGTTACTGAAATGCTGACTTGCTCATCTGCCAAAAAGTTGTGCTTAGGTGATGGGTCATTTCTGTTCCTACTGATGATTACAAATAAGGGGAAGCAACAGCAGGTGGTTACATTAGGAAATGATGGTAAGTTGTGGTAAGGACCTTGCTTTTTTCAATTGTCTTTTCTCCTGAAAGCAGCTAAAAACAAACAGAACGGTTAAAACTGAGTAGCCTAACAACCCAACGAGCTACATACTTCTGTATTAGATTTCCTAATAGTCAAATAGTTTTCATTGTCACTTTCTTCCTCACTCCCAAATACAGTTTTCAACTCCTGTTTTAAGAGAATTTGGCTTTCCCTTTTTTTTTTTTTGAAGACTTTTTTTTTTGCAACCAGAGAAAGCCTCTTATGACACTTCTTAAATAGAGCAATACTGACATCCATTGGTTTAATCTTATGTGACTATTTGTTAAATCTCTTCTAACTAATGTACACATAACTCTCTACAGTATCACAATGAAAGGATTGAATTTGATATGATCCAAGGAGGATTGTGCTAAGTCCAATTTGCTGTATTAGAAACATGAAACCAACACAGATTACTCGATGCAAAGAAACACATTGCAAAAGGTGAAGTCCAAATACAATGACTAAAATAAAAGCAGGCATCACAAGTACCAACTGGGGAAAAAATATTAATGGGGAATTAGCAGAGATGCTGAATTTTTTTTTAGAACCTCTGGAAATGTGAAAACACCTAATTTTATATGAACCTGTCTTGTTTTGTATTAATCATAAGGCAAAATAGTGAGGTGTGAGGAAAAATGTTACTAATCTAATAGAAAAAGCAGTTCAGTGAGGACAATAATTACTCTCTGGTTTCATCTCAGCCCTGAAAGGTTTTCTTTAACTTGGCAGCATGCTATTTTTTAAAATAGATATATCTATTAAAAACACTGCTGTGAGACCACCGGTGATACAATGAAGTGGTTACATGTAATGAAGAAAAACACACCACAAAAAGTAGAGGTGTTTTCAGCATTCATTATTACGACAGGCTAAGCAGATGAGGCTAAGGCTTCAAAACCAGAGAGCCATTCTGGCAGCGAAGGGAGGGCGACGGGCTTTCACAAAAAAAAAAGCTTTCCGTTCGCTGTACCCTCCCACCGCATTCACTTGCAAATCACTGTGTGCTCGGGAAGCCTGCACTTCCCCGGGCTCCAACCTTCCCAGGGTAAGTGCTGCGGCTCCAGCAGCAGCGCCTCTCCCCGCTGCCCTCCGAGGAGGGAGAGTGAGAGCTCTGCGCGTCTGTGTGTCCGTGCACGCTGCGCGTGTGTGTCTGTCTGTCCTGGTGCGTCGTGGTTTTTTTCTCTTTTTTCTGTCTTTTTTTTTTTTTTTTTTTTTTTTTTTTTTTTTTTTTTTTTTTTTTTCTTTTTAATTAAACACTTTTTATGAAAACNTTTTTTTTTTTTTTTTTTTTTTTTTCGCTCGTAAATCAGAAGCTCTGAATGAAAGCCTGTCGGAGGGAGAGCTCCCCCTTAGCTTTGGTTCCGGACTGTCCAGAGTTAAGTGATGCTGGGAGAAAAAGCCCGAGTTAGATCCAAGTAGGATCAGTCTTAAAAAATAACAGGAGAAAACTGACCAAGAAAAGGACTCTAATAGCTCGTTTTTCAGTTTGGTTGGGGTGGACACCACTTTCTCAGCAGAATAAAAGGTAGGAACCTTTCTCATTTTCTTTCTGTTGTTATTATTACAGCTATTATATTAGAGCAGTATGTTGTTTAATGCGATTTGTATATTTGTTCTACTGTATACAACTTTCTGCATTTTATAAATATGCGTCAGTAGTAATGAGACAAGGGATAGGAAATATGCACTGCTGTACATTCTCTCCTCAAAGTAAACCGATATCATCATATGCATTCAGGATTGAAACACTAAGCATTTTTTTTTTTTTTTTTTCTCCTAGTAAGCAGGCTGTCTTTTGAGCAGCAGTTTCCATCTATAGTCAGTTCTTGAAAATTCAGTATGGGGGGAACAAGTCTAACTGAAGTGAAAAAAAAGCACAATGTTTCATAGTGTAGCAGTTATGAACCTAGCATGAAACATACACATATGTGCCCTCACTTTCTGTATACCTGTGCAAGTCTGTTGCAGCTTTCACTGTTAATCGTTCTGCCCTGGATTGAATTTCAGAATAATTACCTACAGTCACAGAAAATGCTTCTTATGAAGGAAATCCCTGTGGAGAGGGATAGCAAAGTGGATACAAGCAATATTTCAAATATCTGTACAGAGCTATATGCACACAGACGGGGATAAAATTGCCTGGTTTGACATTTCAGTAGAGGGGGAGTGGAGGGAGAAGGAAAAACAGGGGGTAGAAGGGAAAAGGTGGAGGGAGGAAAAATTCAGTCTGCACCTGTGTGAGCATTTATTGTCAATGCTGCAATAAAATCCATATTTGATGTGGTGTTAAATTAATTCAGCACAATACAAATCTAAATCCATGCTCCCAACTACTAACTATTGATGGCATTGTCAGCTGCATAAGAAATTTTCAATAGGCTCATACTGTACATGATACTAGTTGCAGCTGTAAAAATCTTAACAGCCCTTCAGCTTGGGAGAATGCATCTACACGTGCAATCAGTGACAAATAGCAACCAGCATTTTGAAACGGACCTATCATCTCTGTTGCTTCCACACAAATGGAGCTGTTGCCTATAATCTTCGTCTTTCATTTCAGTAAAAGCCTCTGTATTATCCCAACAGCACTCCCGTTGCTTTGAAGGTATTTTTTTTAATTATACAACTTGTTGTGCATGTATGTGTGGATGCATATGTGAGTGTGTGAATATGTGCACAGAGTGAGGAAGCAGGTCTGTAAAAAATAGTGTGGGTTTTTTCTTTTCTTTTTTTTTCTTCTTTAAAGGTAGTAGGCTTTAAATTTACATGGTGATATTACTGGAGGGGAAAGGCAGAGAGTGGGAGACTGGAACACACTTCTGAATCTCTAAATCCTTTTCACATATGCCATTTACTAGGAATATTACGAGTCTGGTACTAGGATTTATTGAGATTTTTACAGCTACACAAACTTTTATATTAATTGCTTACCTTCTGAATGTAATAGCAGTCTATGCTCTTTTAGAGGATGAAATGAAAGAAGGAACTTAGAGAACTAAGGAAAGCAAGAAGGAAACAGGTTATCTTCCTCAGGAGTTGAAAACCAGCTATTTAGAGTCATATAATATGAGTTTATGTCATGAGAAGAATACTTCTTGGATTATCAACACTTAATCTAGTTTGGGCCTGAGGGCTCATATTTTTATATCCTTCGTTATATAAAGTTTGAATGACTAGGTAATAATTTCTGCAGCAGTTTCTGTTAATTTTAATTTAGATTTATGTCTGTGGTTTTTTTATGTGTGGTGTCAAGACAATGATGTACTCAAATAGGAACACTGAAATGTCTGAAGAGTGTTGATTATAATGCATATATTTAAGCTGAAAACTGATCCTGATTATTTGATTTTTTTTGTTACTTTGAGTAGAATTGGAAAATATGTCTTGGCTACTTGCCTTGCCAATCATTTCTATTTATAACACTTTAAACAGTTTGTGGAAAAGAAAATAGCAAAGCACATCTTAAATAGACTGTATGTAGCATCTTACATATTCCTAAATTATCTTTTTGGCTTTGCATTAGAATAAATGAGTATAGATACACTAAAACTTCACACTTGCATGTTCTCAACAGACAAAGGATCTGTGAAGAATGATGAAATACTGAAATGTGCTCACAGTAGACACTGTGTCTACTGTTCTTTTCTGTGCTTAGCAGTAGTTAAAAGAATGCAGAAAAATAATGTTATATGTGAAGGAAAATGAGCATAGAATTAATTAAATGTAGAGAGAGATTAAAAAAATACATATCTAGACATACAAAGCAGTATACAAATTTCAGCTAAGTAATGTAAGTTTTTTTCCTTGTTAAATAATTAAATGTAAAAGTCAAAAAAGGTTAATTTGAAGATAATATCTGCCTCTGATTCTGAGAGAGTAATTTCCTGATCTCAACGTGATTTCCCAAGGAAAGAAATGAATGAAATAGAGTCTGTCTCATCTGGATAATTCTGTGCAAGTGATTTTTTTTCTTTTAGGTCTGCTAACCATACTTACAGGCTGATTGAAAAGGAGTATAATTTTGTACCACTAGGTTGCAGCACTGGTACAGGGGGTCAAAGTAAGGTTGAACTATTGTTGAATAGTAGTAATGAGGTGAATATGGGGTTATGATGATATTATTTTTAATTCATTCATTATTATCACCTGAAATCATGTTTGTGAACGCCGAGGTGTTTTAACTGAACTTCACAAAATGTCCTTCAAATATTTGAAAAAACCTGCTCAATTGCTAATTCTTTGACATTATTATTTAATTATGTCACTGGCAGAATTAGAAGAAAACCACTGATTATTTGGGCAGAATAAAAGGGTGTAATGAACATTTTGTGAGTGACTTCAGTGAACCACGTGAATATTTGTTCTGTATTACCACTGAATTTGCAATGGGCTTTTTACTAACATACTATTTGATACACCAGTTTTTGTAAAGGAGGAAAACTGAAATTAAAAAAGTAAAAACCATCTTCTCAGGAGCAGTTTTAATATGCCTGAGTAAAACATTATGAAGGGTGACTTCATTGCACATAAGGATGCCACACTATAGCACACTTTCATTTGCTCTGAATAGTATGTAACTATCAGTGAAAACTCATAGAAACTAAAGGTGCAGTTCACTGAAACATTAGGTGATTAAAAAGCACACATGCTGCACATCCTGCACTTTCAAATCTACTAATGTAGATTGCCTTTTTGAGAAAAAAACCTTAGCTCCTCTATTGTCTAACTTCTGGAAAAACTTAAAAGCAAAAAGAAAGAAAAGAAGCAGCAATGGTATTCCGAGCTCTAAATGTTCTCCAAATCTCTCTTTAGGCCAAGAGGAACTCCTCTATCAAAAGTTGCTTGTGTTTTGCTCCCTGGATTTACATGTCTTCAGCTTTGAATCATTGGCATGGTGACTTCCCTAACATGCCTATTTCTGTGGGTTAATGACTCTACAAGAGAACAATAGAAAAAAAGTCATCATCTCTGGAAGCTGTGTATATTATAGTTACCAGGCTGCATCACTGCACACACAAAAAAAAAAAAAAAAAAAAAAAAAAAAAAAAAAAAAAAAAAAAAAAAAAAAAAATCAGCTGAACCTGAACACGTTTTTCTTTTGCTCTGTTTTCATCTGGAGGGAAGCCAGAACACCACCCAACCAAAGGCTATTGAGCTTCTCTCTACTGGCCCATCAGTCTATTTTTTAATATGTGGGCGATCTAGCAAAAAATTGCCAGTTGAAGCCTTATACACATTTTTTTTTTTTACATGCAGTCTTCCTGATTATTAAATGTCAGAGACAATTACCTCGAATGTGTGTGTGCGTTTACAGTAGAGGTAAAACAGGAACAACCTTTATCTTAAAGTTGCTTGCATTCTAGGAAGCAGAATACTGTAAAGTTTCTTTCTTAATTTAATTCAGCCTTTTATTACTTGACTTTTTCTTCAAGTCCCACTACCGTTTCTTGTCTTTATTAACTTTGATGAAATTGATTATGTTTATCATTTTTTTGTTAAAGGAGTGTGTCCAGCAGGAGGCATAAAGCTCTAGTAGAATCTCAGAGCTACTTCCTAGCTTGTCACAGGGCATCTGCTCTGGGATAGAAACTCAAATCTGTTATCTGAAAGTGTGCACCATGTACCAACAGGCTGCATCAGGGAAATGCAAAGATTTAGGAAGTTAATTGGATATAATGAAAAGCAGCATTTCCTTTTTAATATTATTCCCACATGTACATCATTCTTCACATGATGTTTTATTTGTGACTTATTGTGGCGTCTCTTAATTGTAACTCAGAGTGAATATTGAACCATATTTAAAACAGTAGGGAATCATGTAATGAAGAGTTCATGTGTGTGTGTTGATGTAAAGGCAATGATTCAAAAAATTACTTGAAAATAGATGTTTCCAGAATTCTGTTGCTTCAAAGCAACAACTGCACTCCTCTGTTTCCTAAGAAAACAAAAAAACCCTCTTCAAATATTTTCTCATGAAGAACTGCATATGGTGTGATATATATGAATGTATGCACACGTATATTTTACTGTTAATATGTGTCATCTACGACATTACAGATTGTGTTTATTGTATCACCCTAGTGCAATGTTTTGCATAGCAACGTAAAGAACATGATATGCCACCACTTATCCAGACCAGAACATGATCCTTAAAGATGACTGCAATCCTCATGAACTCTGAAATGCTATAATATCCAGATTTTCTGATCATGAAGAATGTATGCCAATATAATTTGCAGCATTATTAGCAAGACTCAAAATGCAGTGTCCTAGAGGACTGTTAATTTTTGTCCCCCAAACTAACATAAAATAAATATATAGAACTGAACTTTTTAGTGCATGTGTCTACCACACTTTCCATCTGTTTAATGCATGCAAAATTATCTTACTCATTGTCATACTCTCCTAATAGCGAGCACAAATAAAACAGAGATATACCTGTGTCTAGAAAACTTAGAAGCTGTGCATTCTGTCATTAGTTCCACTAAGTATCACAGCCTTAATCAAGAGAGTTTCAAAACATTTAGTACCTTACACAAAAGACAAAATACATGGAGTAAATTGATGAGATTTTAAATGAGAGTGAGAAAAGGTACAAGAATCCAAAGTATGTGTGATTATTTGGAGTTAATATTGAGAATAGAGGGAGGGTGATTAGGTTTATTCTGAGTCTAAGAATTCCAAGAAAAATTATCCCATAAATGTATCAATTCCTTTCTCTTTGAAGTAGTGATCTGTCATTTCCCTGATGCCTTTTCCATGGTGTATGGAACTGGGAACCATAAATGCACATCCATTTTATCTCTGTGTCACCAGAAAATCAGCTAAAAGTAGACATTTAGATTAGATATTACGAAAAAATTCTTTACTTGTAGGGTAGTGGGGCACTGGAACAGGATGCTCAGGGAAGCTGTGGATATCCTGTCCACACTAGTGGGTGGCATTGCAGCTCATGGTAGGAGGGGCTTGGAACTACATGAAGTTGAAGATCTTTTAGGTCCCTTCCAATCCTGCCCTTCCTATGACTCTGTGATAAAATGTCGTTGATTCTACACGTCATTAAAATGATAGGTAATACATTTATTAAAAGTTTACATGGGCTAATTAGATTGATAAAATTCAATTCTTAAGCTAATGTTGGGTGTATATTTGCTTGTTTGTTTTTTTAATGTTGAGATTATTCAGAAGTTGACCTGGACTTCCAGTTTTTAGAAATAATTGAAAAACAAAACCCAAGAAAAATAGAAAGCATAGAAAGAAAAAAACCCAACTGAATTTGTTTAACACAAAAAATTCCCAAACATGATGAACTGAAGCAAGAGAATGATAATATTTCTGTTCTTACTTCCTTTCCACTTGTAAGAGCAAATTTTAATAACAAATTATTCAAATAATCTTTTACAAAACGTTTACATCATGCTATAGATCATATTTGCATTATGAGTACAGATGCCTTCTAATTTTTGGTTTCTTTCATTTAACATGGGACACAGTTTTTACATGTCAATACCATTGCATGCTATATTATTTTTTCATGCATTTTAAGTTTGATTCTGTGGCATAAGCTATGCAGAGCTATTACCCTGCTCTCCTGGCTTTCTGCTAAAAAATAAAAGCCCTGTTAATCAGAGTAGTCTTGTATTAAGCAGTAAGTAATAGTGTAGACCTCAATTTATGAATGGGTTAATGGGGTACACCTAATTACTTTGCAGCCAAATAAAAAAAATTCCTTGCTTCTGATACTGCAGAAGTAAGACATTTCATTATGGCATGAATTATATTTTAGGATCTACTTAAGCATATTACATCCAAGTTCCCTAAATATACTTCTGCTTTCCACTTCCCATGGCCAAATTTTAAATAGTATAGTCTTAAATAAATAGTCTTCTAATTCTGTTTCTCTCAGGGATTGATTCCACAGTCTTTTGGCAGAAATTTGTAGTGTCAATAAAAGAGTGGGATGTAGAGCACTATGGTGAGAACCATTTTAGGGAAGTGTGATTTTTCCCCCTCTGTTGGACAAAGGTTATTTTCTGACATTGGCATGCTGAGATGTGCTCTTTCCCTTGAGTGAGAGTATGGTCCTCATGGTGAAGATAGCACTGAAGCTTGAATCTTGATTAAAATGGGTGAAATGTTAGGTACATTTGGTTCTCTTCATGACTTAGGGGCATTCTATTAAGTTTCTGATTAAGAAGTTAAAAGCAATTGTGCTATGTGTTACTGAAACTACTTTGTTTTCTGGTAGTCACAACTGAATGGAATGTGAACAGTTAGAGATAGATGGATTTTCCTCTCTAATAGTACACTTTTATAAAATTGCTATACTATTCCTTCAAATGTCCCTTCTTAAGTAGTTTCAAACCGAATAGTATCCCCATTTGTCTAATTAATTTTTTTTTGAGAAAAACTTTCTTAAGGTGGAAATGTATTTTTTTGTTTGTTTGTTTATTAGTTTATACTATTTAGAGAGTCTTTAATCATTCTGATCACCAGAAATACCTGATCTCTTCTCTAAAATTTGAGCAAATATGTGGAATATTTGTACAGGATGGAAAATTAGAACAAAATCATGCATTTATTCTTTCTATCCTTGATTAACAAAGCATCTGAATCACTCTGAAACACATGTGCTATTTGTGAATATATCCTAACTGTGGTTGGTTTTCTCCAGTTTTTTAATTGAGGGCAGAATAATGAGAATTAGAAAAGGAAAAAGAACTAAGACATAGTGCATTATATTAATAATCCCATTAAACTTTTGATGAACATAAATCTTCTAGAGAATTTGAGAATCTATAATGTGATTAAAAAAGGTCACTAGGCTTGAGATGTTCTAAACTGGATGCCTAAAATTTTGTGACAATGAAGGAGAAAACAATTATTTAAGCTATGGAATCAGAAGGGTTTTGGTTCCTTTTTGGTTTTTTTTAGTGGGTTTTTTTTAGTGTTTTTTTTTTAGTGTTTTGTTTTGTTTTGTTTTGTTTTAACACCAGTATAATACATTTCACTGTTTGCAGGGATTTAAATGGTATTTGCTATATTGTGCTTTAGAATGGAACTTACAAATGAGCTTTCAGGTTTTCACTTCTGACAACCACTTAGCTTGGGTTAAAAACCAATAGTAAAACTCAAAGTAGTTGAGCCTTCTAAATTACAGGACTAAACCCCTTGTTAACAGAGCAGTGAATTCTTGTTAAATTTCAGGTTAGGTACATTCAGGAGAGAAAATACCTGCCATTTCCTTTCTCCATGGCTGCAGCAGTCAAGATCCAACCAGTAAGTGCTTGTGCATGTGGGGTCTGAGGTAGTTTTGCCACTTGGACAGGCTGTGAAAGTCAGGGCTAATGGGATAAAAGCAGCCTAGGTGGATCAGTCCCACAGCTGCCAATTACATGGTTCCTGCTGAATCTCTGGAAATGCACCCAAGCAGTTTTGCCTTAGAGATATCCATGACTATTGGGTCATTTTAATGATGTGACTGGTTCCTTGTTACTTTGGGTATGCTGGTTGGAGTCCATTTCTACTTTTAGTATATTAAAATCCTTCTTTTCCCAAAAAACAACAACAACAAAAAAAAAGAACACCACAAAAAAAGACTTGATGCCCTGGCACTAAAAAATTAATTCCTGGACAAGTTTAGAAGCTATTTAGTTATCATTACAGTGGATTAAATCTGGGCTATTAGTGATGAGGAAGATAAAATGAAGACAATGTGATGTCATAATGGCATGATGACAGCAAAAAAGAATACTTTCAAGTATTCAATTCCTTCTAAGTAAAAAGAATTCATCTCAGTGATTCTAATGTTTAATCAAATGCTGACTTCTCAAGAGTAATCTGTTATTGCTTTAAAATATATGAACTAAAAGGAAGTGATGTGCAGAAAAAAATGTTTGAAGCTAGTTTAATATGTTTTTGTACAATCAGAAATACTGGTGATGAAGATCAGAACAATACTGACGCAAACATATTTCTTTTATAATCTTAATGTTTTTCTTTAAAGGAAAAAGCAATAGTGACTTGAAATTTGCTGTGGAATTTGTAGCTTTATTTTGTGAGATGCTTGTTTTTTTTTTCTGGTTGGAGGTTATGAACCATTTTTTAATAGTAGTTTCGCTGGAATTTTAATAGACACATGTTAAATGAAATAATTGCCAATGAAGTGATTATGGTTTGAATATTTTTTCCTACTTGGGACTATGGGGTTTGGTTTTGGTTTGCTTTAACCAAACTATGCAGTTAGTTAGATGCTGTTCATGTCATATAGTAATGCTCTTCCTATGGGATGAGGTTTTGCTGTGGCAATAGAAAAGCATTCATTTGACAATAAGGTATCCTACAAGCTAGAAACAGTTTCTTCACTTTTCATGTTATATATCACACAACTTTTTAAAGAGCTCAAAAAAATTGGGATAAACTTTTTTTTTTAAATTGCATTTGGGAGGGAAAATTGAGTGGAGTAAAGGAATAATTCATAATGCATAAACTGTTGAAGTTTCATAAACTTTCTTTATGGGAAATTATACATTGTTGATGGTTTTGGAGGGTTTTTTTTGTATCTGTTCAGTTTTTATTAATATACTAGATATGTTTTTACTTCCCTGTCCTATAGGAGAAATATATAATTCTAAATATCCACAGCTAGTTCTTTGCATTTTGTAGGAAACCTAAGCTTTAGTATAACAATTTTTTTCTCCTTTAACTCTATGGTAAGTCTCTACATTTTGGTAGTTTGTCAAAGTAAGCAGAATGATATTCATAACTTGCTAACAAAATTGAAAGTCAAACACTGAAGACATTTCTTGTGCAATTCCCTGAAAAGTGTTCCTTTTTTCAGATGGGAACCTTAGGAATGCAGATATTTTTAATCTTTTGGTGCCATCTCGTGGCAAGAGAATAATTATATGAAACAAAGAGGTAGTCTTTTCAGCATGTATTTTCTAAGCTTAGCAAAAATGTACCTTGTTTTATTGATAGATATGTATGTATGAATTTTAGTAGTGGCTGTAAAATAACAAACTAATTCATGCATAGGACAAAACTACCTTTGGTTTTTGGTTTTCTTCCTTTTTAAGCGGCTATAAGTATCCATTTGAGAAATCTCACAAAAATTGACTGTCATTAGCACATAGAAATAGATTTTTAGTCTGCTGCATTAGATCTCTGTAGCATACTTAACTGGTTCAAGGCAATTGTCAATATATTTTTATTGTAGCAGTGCATTACATCTCTGTAGAATACTTTAATACTTAGCTAGCTCAAGGCAATATTCACTTCAGCATCCTGTAATGTTTAACAGAGAGCCAGGGTCTCTGATAGCATTCTTGTGTTTCATTTTATCTTCTGGTTTTGGCTTGGGAAAATTCGTATCAGCCTGCATCTGAAAAAAGAGCAAGAACAGCACAGGAATGCTGTGTATTTTTCTGGTATTTTCATTGGGATTCAGAAGAATGAGTAGTTTTGGTTCTGTGCTAAATAAATACTAGCTTAATACTGGGAGGTTTTAAAGATAATACTTGTAGGTATCTGCAATCAGTACGGATCACATTCTTGCTCAGTTTCTGAGGGAGTTTTCTATAGAATAGTCCATATTTGCTTACTTATCTCTAACTTCCATTCTGATGAAAGTTTCTAGATGCAAATGTACTGTTCTTTGTAAAGAGCTGGAAAGAGAATCAAGATGTCTGTCCTGCTTTTACTTGTGATGGGGGGGTTCTCATTCTTTCAAAAGTATGGATGTTTTTATTCTTAAAAAAAAAAAAAAAGAAACTATAGTCTTGTTCAAATAACATCCAAATATGCTGTAGTTATTGAAAATAGATGTCAGATTATTACTTTGTGAGTTATTATAATATCCTTTCAGCTGAAGAAGGAAATACTATCAATCAAAATTAGTACCAAATGAGAACACTGTTGTAATATCTCACCTGTTCTTTTAATGTCAGATGATTCCATTACTTTCTGTACACATGAGCAATACTGTCTGTGTACTGTATGCTTTCTATATTTGTACAGAAAATAATATTAGAAGGATAAAAATTCAAGATATATTTTCTAGCAATTATATGGTCAATATTAAAATGCTAGTCACTAGAATGTGATTTTTAATAATCAATCACTAGCTGAGGTACCACTGTGATAAGTTCAGTGTACTATGACAAGTCAGTCAACGGGTGAAGCATTCATATTCGTTGGTTAGAGATTGTGTGATTTCTCTGATTGGGGTTACCTAGGTATAAAACTCCCTTGCCTGTCAGCTAGAATGAAGAGAAGAATCATAACATTAATGTAGTAAGATACAGAATTTCAGAAATTTTATACAGGTATGTGATTATATGATTATTTCCTCCTTATCCCAGTGAAACTCCCTTAACAGTTAAGTATTGAATACTTCTCTCTCTTTCTACATCTGCCTCCTGTAATAGACTGCAAAATTAAAGTGGTAACTGACTTGAGAAAGAGTTGCAATTGCTCATTCCAGTGAATTGATGAGATGTATATTCCCTTACAAGACTGACAAATCTAAATATGTGTCATAGTTTTGATAGAAACACAGACAGAAAAGTGTGAAGCTTAAGGCCTCACAAACGAAATCTTAAAAAGTTTTCTAGAAAGACATTTACCAATATTTTATCTTCCTAACTTCTTATTCTGGATTAATACACATTTATGTATGCATGTCAGTGTAAGTTTCTTTCTGTTACATTTAATACAAACTTAGTACAGAATATTTTAAAGATTATTAAAGAGGAGGAAAGTAGAATCCTGTTATATGTTTTGGATAGTTTTTTTTTTTTTTTTACTTTTAGTTTAAGGCATTTTTAAAATGTACTTTCTTCTAAAAGCTTCAGTATGCTTCACCTGAAACATGGAATGAGACGGGCAAAAAAGCAAGCAGAGGTACAGAAAGATGATGCAGCATGTCATAAGTCACCGAAGAGAAAGTCTCCAATGAGATGAGATTAAGAAAATTTGCAGACAGTGTTATGTGGATAAGAGGGAGGTAAAATCAGTTTAAGGGATAAAAAGAATATGTAGATAGGAAAATGTATTAGAAAGATGAAATCATTCAATCTATCAATGTCTTCTTTGAAGTTAGGGAGGGAAGAGGAAACATGGTCAATTTAAGTGATTCTTCCTATTTTTGGAGCTTCTGGAGGTGAAAAGTTAATGATTTTGTGATTATCTTCAGAAAAGCCTGGAAATATGTATAGCACAATTTCAGAATACATTTTTGAAAAAATTGCTAGAATCTCCTAGTTTTTGCTGTAAAATTCCTTGTATTCCTTTTCTTCAAATGGCACCTGTTGAATAGTAGATTTTGCTCTTTCAATCCCAGTGTGCATAATTTAGTTAGATTTTTAGGTAAGTAAATACATTATTTATGCTGGAAACTGCTGAATCCTGTATATAAAGGGGAGACTGAAAAGTGTCTGTCACTGAACTTGTCTAGATGATCAAAAGGAAAAAATGCTTTTTAAAACTGTTTCTGGGGTTAGTCTGTCAGACAAGGTTGATCGCTGAGCTGTGGAACTTGTGTATTTAGTGTGTTCTCCTGACTGTCAAAATTATTTATATCTAGTGTGACAACCAGTTAGTTTAAGCAACACATACCTAAGCTGTGGCAGTGAAAGAAAAAAAAATCATCCTGCTGTACAACTGCACTAGTAAATAACTGACATGTTTCAGAGTCCACAAGCCTACAAAAATTTTAAACAAGACATAAAGGTCACAAAAGCACAGGTTCCTGACAATCATGGGTGCTCTTCTTATGTGCACAATGTAGCTGTGCCATCTTTTCAGACTCCTGCAGAAGCAGTCCAAATGAGTTTTTAGCTATGACGTTGTCCTTCATATATCACAGTTCTTAGGACAAACTGGGAAGGGCTTTTTCAATAGAAAAGAGAACTGCAAAATTAAAAGTAGTGACACTGATATGTAATTTTTTGTCATTAGGTTAAACTTACCTTTGCCAAAGTAAACTTGGTTGTTTCCATGTGAAGATGAACAGAGAAGCCTAAGTATGTATTATCTGCAGATAATGCACTTTNAATAATAATTTGTCTGAGCTATGAATATAGAAATAAGACAAAATTAAAAATTATCTCTTATTGGACTGATGCGATAAAATCAACATGCTTCAGAAATAAAAATGTGTTTTCCTGCAAAATATAAATCCATTGATTTATATCCATCTGCTCTGATGTAAAGCACTATGACAGACTGTCATGGGGATAGCTGTCACTTTTTAGTATTGTTAAGAGAATTCAGGAAGCAAAAGGCAAAAGGAATTGTAGTTCCTTACAAATGGGACAGAAATTTACAGCCTTGAGAAATTTTAAAACATATTTTTCCCTGATTTAACCATAATTTTTTAAAGCCTCACAATGTCTTGTGCAGGATAGAAACATTTTCAGAGAAACTAAACCCTTATGTCTCTATAAGTGTCTCTCTAACAGCATTCAATTAAGTTCTCCTCAGCCAAAGGAAGAAAACACCTTTATCTCCAGATATTCCAGAAGTCTTTATGATAGTTTTAGACCAGGCTACATCTCTTTTCTAGCTCCTTAGGTGTTTGTGACAACTGAGTTACATGGGAAAGGAATGGTGACAATGATCTGCTCTCCTGCTTCTTTTTTTGTTAGTCCACACTGCTACTCACAAGGACTTCACAGATTTTGCACTTTGAAAAGACCATACTAGGCTGTCTTGCCACTCATTAAAAAAAAAAAAAAAATCTTGGGAGATTAAGTAAGAATTAATCTGTCTCTTTCTGTGTTTTGTTACTTCTCTGAAAGGCATTTTGGTTAACAGCAGCAGTCAGGTGCTAGGTGCTCTTGTCATTTAAGCCATGCTTGAAGTACTGGGTGCTTGTTCAGGCGGAAGAGTCATGCATGTGAAGAACCCAGAGACTCAGGGCTGGACAGCACTGCAGAAGCTCCTCATTGTCAGTGGATTTCTGATGCCCTCTTTGTAATAACAGGGAAAGAGTTTGCCTCCAGGAAGGACTGAAAGCCACCTCCTACGATGTATTTCAAACCTGGAGTTTGTATGCAGAAAACTACAGAAGTTTGAGGACAGGTTATGTTAATAAACTCATGTGCTTCTGTGGAGGGAAGACCCCAGCAGTTCAAAAATTATTTAAGCTTGTGTTTAATTTCCAATACTGTTGACAGGATTTGATCAGATATACAAAGTTCAGCACATTTATATTTTTTAATTCTGTCCAGATACGTACACATTTGTGCTTTGGACAGCTTTGTCCTTAAAAATAGCTGTGCCTTGTTCTGTGACTAATTTTCTAACAGAAAATAAGGATCAAACAGCTCTGTATTTCTGAGGTTAACTTTTTCTAACTTCCAGAAAATAAGGATCAAACAGCTCTGTATTTCTGAGGTTAACTTTTTCTAACTTACATGTTTGTCTCAGCTAGTGCTTATTAGTACTATGTTCAGAACTTATAATTTTTCAGACACTTCATTGGTTTCCACCTTCATTTTAATAAAAGGGTAATTTTAATTGCTCACAGAAGAAGAAGGCAGTGACTTTTTTCATAGCCTTTCAGTGATGTCCAATAAGTATTTGTCAGGAAGTTCATTTAATTGATTTAAGGACCACAATGAGCAGCCTGCTTTAGTAATGAAATGAAGAGGAGAGTTGGAATGATTAAATTTTATAGAGAATTCACATGATCAGACCTTGTCCTGGAAGAGAAGTGCAAAATGAGAACTCGCACTGAGCTGAACATTCTTATTGCCTAGGAAGTGCTCAATTGCACTTTTGCTTCAGGGTACATTGAGCAGAAATTTTCATATCCAAAGCAATATATGGAATTATATATTTAATAGAATACTAATAAGTTACCTCACTGAAATACTACAGTGTGGTAAGTCAAACACTGCCAAGTACTTTAGAATTATTAAATCTTCCACATAAGACTATAATATAAAATTATTAGGGAAATCAAATTACAAGCCTTTTTAATGCATATTTTACTCTTAGAATTTTAATGATTGTTGCATTATCCTTTATGTGTTTCTGTTCATAAAATTTCCAAAATTATAAGCAATGTTTTTGTAATGTTACTTTTATTCCAATGTGCCCCATCTCTTATACAGTTCTTGATCACTGGATTTCTTTCTGTGCTGTGTGGGTACTGGTTTTTCGAAGTTTCTTTTATGTGTCATGTTCTTTGCTTAGGACATACTTCTTATGTTCACTGCTTCTCACTTCACATTTTCTGTCAATCACAGATGTTTATCTTTCATTTGTATGCTGTAATATAGCAAATTAACAACTGAATGTTTTGAAATTAACAATTGAGTGCTTTGAAACAATTGGTGCTTGTGAACAAAAGGTTAACTGCAACAGGTTAAAAGGAGTCTGAAGTCCTGTGTGAGAAACTTGATTATGTAGCTAAAACATAGAACACTTGGGTTTTAGCATCAAAATATGTTAATTTAGGCAAAACTTCTGCTGTAGTGGAATGCTAAGTAATGTCATACCTCTTCCAAGTATACCCTTCCTGGGCTGAATCACCAGGATCCACAAAAATTGGTTAAACTTGAACAGACCTAATTGGTGCAACAATGCCCTGAAACCATGTACGAGACCATATGGCACAGTAGCAAGGAGAAAAATAAAGAAATTGTTCAGACATCAACAAGCATGTGCTAAGTCCCTTTACATCTATCCATAAGAAAAGACAATCTCTAGGTATCAGCACACACATACAGATTATTCTTGGAGGCACTATGCTTCTTTGGATATGCTTACAAATAAATTTTTTCTAGTGTTTCTTCAGCCTTCTGCTAGTTTTTAAACATTGATTTTATGATGTACTTTGATGCTTTAAAAAAGATTCAATGCTATCAAGGGTGTTCATGATGTACAGCTATAGTTCCTAGATAATTTTTAGTGTATAAAGGCCATTATTTATGAAGATTTAATAAATGATAAAGAAAAGTCAGTTTTTATCATGTATCATGTGTTAGCTACCAATAAGTGTGTGATGTAATGGGGCTTGTTGGGATGCAGCAGTATTTGTGCATAGGCACGGACTTGTTACCTATTTGTGCACTGACTGGCTGTTTGCAAAACAGCAAAGGCTTCAGAATTGCTGAAGAGCTTTAGGCTGCTTTTTGTCCATTCAATACATTATAATTAAAAAATACAGCCACCACCACTCCCAGACCATATCCACTCTGCTTAGTCTGTAGTCCTGTTACCTCCTAGAAGTGTTATATGGATGCTTGGGCAGCACATTAAGATTATTTAGTAAAATATAAATTAAATTGTGATTCCATAACTGGTGGGGCTTTTTTCTTTTGAACTCAAACAAAACTAACAATCAGCATTTAGCCTAGAGAGGGAGCACTGCAATTACCATTGTATAGCAAATAGAATTTAAAATCAATCTTCTTGATCATTTGAGATTATCAAAAATTATGGAATACAGTTATGAGTGTATAGGTGTTGAAAACAGCATTCTAGATCAGTTTCATCTTGGGAATTTTTCCTAATAATTAGGCTGCTTTGCATATAATCTCTGAGGCTCTTTCTTTGTAAACTCATCCTGGTGGGATTTGCTCATCCTCTTCAAAAGCCTTCCATTTCCTTGAGGTCCTGTGCCATAATGCTTGTGGAAGCATTGAGAAAAAAAAATGTTGATGGGGAAAGTCTGAGCTTTCCACGATGTCTGAGCTGTGTATTGGGAGGTGAAACACATAATCCAGGGTATATATGATGTACAGTTCTCTGAAGATATGCAGCTTTACCCATTTTACACTAAGCAGGAGTGAAAAGCAAAAAAAAAAAAATCTTTCTACAGTGTGTTGGTGTTGGGTTTCCAGCATGAAGACAGACCTATGTAAACTGCCAAGTTTAGGTGATTGGATTTTCTTGTCCTTTTGGAAATCTTTCTACAGAATCCTTTCTATGGAAATATTGTGACCTGTTAGAGAATGTCAAAAAGATAAGGCATTTGTAAAACTAAGACTGGAGAATAGCTCACAGAGCTTGGAAATAACTTGGCCTAACTCAGGTTCATCCCTGTCCACTGTCTGTGGATTGTATTTGTACCCTTAAGTAAAATAACATGGCAATATATAATAAAAGAAATCTGGGAACTTTCAAGTAGTTTGCCATTTTAATAAAATGTTGATTTTATTTTTTTTTTTTAAGAAGTTTTCTGTAAACAATATTGATTTGTTTCCTCTGCTTCTTTCCACCACGGTCTCTTTGGAAACATAACATTTTATGTTTGATGCTGAATGACGTGTCACATTAGAGCTTAATGTGATTTGAAACAGCTGAAATAGCTAAAATAATCAAATGTTATTTTGGAGACAGGTCATTCTTAATAGCAATGTGATTACAGTTTTCATAGGATTTTTCCTCTTTCAGACAGCATTTCTTCTGCATGCTTAGAATCATTCCATCTTTCTTTCCTTGAAGATGCAGTGGGTACATAAGCATTAACCATTTTGTGTGCAGGCCCTTGGGCTGTTTCCTGTTTCCAGTGAGGTTGTGAAGTACTTCTGAAAATAGTACTATTTCCAGTAGTCTAAAGGGGCAACTGTAAAAAAGCAAATATAAGATGAGGTACTAGTCAACAAAACATGAGTAAGCATTTAGTTTTTCAAATTATGTTTAATCCCTAAACAGCTGTGAAAGTCAGCCTGCAAATATTACCCATTTTATGTGAAATCTACATTAATGGAATGCTTCTTTATTTTTGATTTCACAAAATAGGGCCAGTATGATTAAGATTGGCTCAAAAAGCTTGTTTCTCCTTTGTTCAGTTATTGTGTAGATGTGAATCATATTTGAAAGTATACATTATATAATAGCCTTTTATTACTTTTTTCAGTCTAAATAAAATGAAGTTCAGGGTTGGTCTTCTGGGTATAGCACTTACAAGATTAAGGATGGATAGAGGTGGAGAAGGAAGTTAATCTCTGAGACAGTCTTAAGAGATTAATTGTACTATGTTAATGTGTGCTAGTTCTGTCTGTAGATGTGATTATCATAAAAATTAAAAAAAAAATTCACTGGGCTGTGATTTGTGGTTTGTTTTTTTAGTTCTTCTTCTCAGCTACAATTTTAGACATTACTTCTTGCACATTCAGTCGATATGGATAACAGATTAACTTCTGTCCAAGTCTTTCATATTTCTAAGTTGTAACTTGTTCTTCCCTCTCACATGACTTTTTTCCATAGTGTAGCAGCACCAGTTTGTTCCCTGTGCCATGATACTCATGAGAGTTCCTCTCCTCCATACCTCTCTTAAAATGTGGTGTTCAAAATGAATTTATTATTTTAGCTGAGACCTTCCCATTGTTACTTGAGTAGAGAAGATATACTTTATTTTTCTTATAGGTAATAATCCTCCTTATATATCAGTTTATTATTTTTTTTAATCCAGATGATGCCTGCCGTTAAATCATATTCAGTGATCTTTGCCTCACAAGCATGAAGATGGTTGACATTTAGTAATTTTTCTCTGTCCACCAGGCATGATAATTATTCAATCATAGGAAGAATTAAGAGAGGAACTGGAGTGGAAAATGTATACTTTTAATCAGAGAATGACTAATTATTCTGAAGCTGCTTCAGTCAATTCATGTTCTATACTAGTAGTAAATTCATTAAACCCATGCTTTGAAAACCTGCAAATTGCAATGAACAGTGTGTGGTCCTTGAGAATCCCTGATTCTCCTGCTGAGCTGGTTTTATTTTACCAACATGTGAATGTGCTGCTGCTGGGTTGCTGGGTTTTCTAAATGCCTTATAACTGAGTCATCCCACAGCTTAGCAGTTGCCTTGCTTACAGCTGCACACCTTGTCCGGTGTTGTTCCATCCCCTTCAGGGGGAGTTTACATCACTTCTCACCTAGAAAATATTTGTGGATTTCTTCAGTATATTATGTCTCTTGGTTGTAAAACATATTGTAACTCAGCTAATAGGATTGCAAAAGGTGACCATTCACGTCTAAATTCTTCAATTACTCTTTCCTGTTTAATTCAGAGATCATAACATCTTACTGCCAATATAAATTGTATTAGCTACCTGTCCTACATTTATTTGTAAAAAGAATGCTGCTGTGCTAAGACAGCATTCTCCAACTTCCTTCAATTTATCTGTAAAACACTGCCCCTTCAATGACTATTGAATGGAAATTTTCAATCTTGCTTCTATTCCTAATTCTCTCACAGAATTATTTCATCCTAGTCATCTCTGACTTTTCTTTTTCGTGCCTTGACTTTGTCTGTTTTGCCTCATTCTTTCCCTGTTATTCTTTTATATTAATATTTAAAACCACAATGTATTTATATTTTTGAGGTGTTTGTTTCACTATGTTTTGAATGAAATTACAGTGTCTTAGCCAAAGTCTATTCTTTACTCTATTTTCTATTCCACTTTTGCACTACAAAAGCTTTTGTTTGTGCCACATAGTTTTTTTTCAAATGTTACTCCTCCTTTGGTCTTTTTGTCTTTCCTGCACATAATATTATCATAATCTTCCAGTTCTTTGGGATACTGCACCAGCTCTCTAAGATGCTTATTATATGGTTTTGAACTTTCAAAACAAAAAATGGTGTGATTTTCTAGGTTTGCTCACTGTGCTTTTTGTATTAATGTACTGATGTCAAAGACATCTGATTCGATGCCTAATGTAGTACCTTCTTCACCCTGACTTGCTATCACCTGGTTTTTTTTTATCCTTTTTGCCCTTCAACTCTTATTTATTCTGTCCTGTATTCTTTTTTCCTATCCATACCTAACTAACATGTTTGTGTTAGAATACCCATGTTTCACCTCTAGAATCCTTTTTACTAAGCTAGTACATAATTTTTCTTTCCTTATTCCCCTCCAGGTCCCCGGAGAAAAAAAAAAAAAAAAAACATCTTTATGAAATAACTCAGTGAAAAATGTCCCCTAAGTGAGGAAGGCAAAGAAGTCCAGGTGACACAATCAGTCCCAGATTTATTTCCAGAATATTGTTTTCTAGAACTGGAGGTTTTTTCTTATGCAAAGGTTCAATATAAGATAATGAATAAAAAGAGTTTGTTCACGAAAAGAGTAAGGTGTTTTTACAAATGTTGATACTGTGGAACAAGCTTGCAAATCTTGGGATGGATGAGCATTTGTAGCAGACCTCTGCAATTTGCATAAATAAAGCTTTTGGTGGGGAAATTAAATTGGAAAAGGTTATGGAACAGAATTTGGAAAACCCCCAAGGCACACAGACATTGAAGAAACTGCTGTCCAGTTGCAGAGCAGAAAGGACCCACATGCAGCACCTGCCAGGGCTGAGGATGGAAATGACAGCAGCAGTGCTGCTGCTGATCTGGTTGCTCTGTGACATGACTTCTTGCTGACCTCATTGTCTGTCAATGGTATTCAACATCTTACCTCACCAGTTTCCAGATAGGCACAAAATTTGCAACAGTGTGAGAATGACTTTCTATCATATTCAGTGTATGGACATTTTTTAAACACCTTTCTCCCTCAAAACTGGTGTACTTTTTGTAGGTTTGGTATTTCTTTTCTTCGCTGTCATAGAGCTGTCTGTCTTGAAGAGTTTCACTGAGTAACGGGAAGGAGGGATTGCAAATTGGAAGGTTTGTTTATAGGCACTGGAAGAAATTACACTTGAGTTCTTCAATCCGCACTCATGTAACAGTTATTAGAGACGATATATCTATTTGACTCCAAAATAATGTTTTAAGAAGAGGGAGGAAATAATTGCTTGACATTTTCACTAAGCTTTGCTAATGTGTATGTATATATATTTCATAATATTGTAGTTCTGTGCTTCTCAACACTGAGGAAAAAATCCCCATAGTTTCTTTCAAAATCATAATATACACTTTAATTACATATCACATTTTCCTTTGAGTAGCATCAGTGAATATCTTTAGCAAGTACACTTCAGTCACTGAAGTAGATGGCTTTTTGTTGCTGAAACTGAGAACAAATCCTTGACATTCTTGTAGTAACATAAGGATAACACTGTCACTGACATTAGATTCTTATGCTAGTCTGCCTTTCTCAAATAGGTGTTTGGAAGAGGAGTAAAAGAAACACCAGAGATAAAAAAGAAGCTGTGGGGAAAAGAAAGAATAGTTGTCACCATGCCAATGAAAATCCATTTTCAAAATACAGGCTAGAGCAAGTAACTTGTGAGTGACACTGGATGGAAATTGGAAAAGTGAACACAATGAGTCATAAGAACAACAACATTCAATGGGATGTATTACCATTTAATTTATGTGACCTTTACAGCCTCCTAAGAATCACTTTTACTTTCTATTTGAAGCCATTGATCCATTGGATCTTAAAGTGATGTAAGACCTCAAGTAGCCTTCCTCCTATATTTGTCTAAAGTCCTAATGTTCTTGTAATTGCTTGCTTTACTGTAAAGCATGATATAAATGAAAATAGGAAATTTAAAATGTTCAGCATTGCTTCTTCCATGCTGACAGTAGCATTGGGTCAATGCATTTTTTTCTTGCCAGGTGCAACAAATGATGTTTGTAGCAATATGACAGAGATCCAGTCTGACATAAACTTCTCAGAAGTGAGAAGCTGGATGCCACCCTGTAAAAATATCAAGGCAGATTGGATAAAATAGTAATTCTTTATCTACTAGTTAAGTCATGGTATGCATTGGATGGAAATGGATTTGCTTCCCCTGGAATGATTTTGATAACAGATGGTCAACATTTCTTATATTGACAAATTCTAGAATTTTGTTGTGCAGAAAGTATCTGAATATATTGTAGTATGTGTACTTTTGTAGCTGTATCTTTATGAATTTATTTCTTAGACAGCTTTTAGACATTAGTATTAATAGAAGATGGGAGATTCAGATTTTTCTCATGACTTTGTAACCTAAGAATTGTAAGGAGAGTCTATCTCATATAGATGTGTCTATCACATTTTGTGATCTTCTATGGTGTTTTCCTCCCTGCAAGTGATTTGAAGAAATCTGCAGATAAAAATGCACAGATCATCTGGTTCTTGATATCCAAAAAGAGTAACTTTATTGAAGATAACTTTCTGTGAGGGAATTAAAAATAAAGCATGGATTTTCTGGCTTAAACCTGGCAGGGAGTAAGCACCACACAGCTGCTCCATCACTCCCCCTCCTGTGGGATAAGGGTGAGAAAGGGAAGGATAAAAGTGAGAAAACTCATGAAGACAGTTTAACAGGGAAAGCAAAAGCTGCTCACACAAGCAAAGAAAAGGAAGGCATTTAATTCACCATTTCTCATGAGCAGGCAGGTGTTCAGCCATTGCCAGGGAAGCAGGGATCCATCACATGTGGCAAAGGTGATGTGGGAAGACAACCTGTATTGCTCCTGATGTCCCCCACTTCCCTTTTTTCCCCTTCCAGATTTATTGCTGAGCGTGATGTCACACGGATGACATGGAACATCCCTCTGCTTAGTCAGGGGGGCCTGTCCTGGTTGTGTCCCCACCCATCTTCTTGTGCACCCTCACTCTACTCACTGGAGGGTGGGGTGAGGACCAGAAAAAGGCCTCAACACCAGGCAAGTGCTGATGAACATTAAGGAAAACATCCCTGTGGTATCCACACTGTTCCCAACAAAAATCCCAAACACAGCACAATACAAGATACTGTAAAGAAAATTAACTCTATCATAGACAAAATCATTACAATGTGGAAATGAATAGAGGGATTCTAGTATGTTATGCACCTAGTGGGATTAAGTGGTGAGATCAGTTGAATAAAATTTTAATGTATTAACTGTTTTACAGAAATACTTTGTGTTTGTCCAAACTATTACTTTTTATAGTGACAAGAAACTATATGTAAAATATCTCAGGTATATGCTGCATATATCTCTATATATATTTCTATATTTCTATTACATTTTGAAAGGGTTTGTCTTCAAGTACACAGAATTATCACATTTTTGTTGTCTTAAGAAGAACAGCTTTTTTTTTTCCAGATAGTTTTCTTAGGTATCTGGGTGGTATATACATCATTATAATTTCAGTTATGAGGCTGGGATGGAAGTACATTTAGATCTGAACAGACACTTCGAGAACATTTTTAATTCTAAGAATCGGAATTAGAGATTTTTTTTTTCAGTCTTATTGTGGTTACTCATTTGTGATCTCTACAAGGGAGATTTCACTTGCTGTTCTTGAGATTTGGTAAATTTACAGAAAATCATTATTTAGGGAAAAATGTGTAGATACTGCCTAGGACAGCATCACTCATTCAGAATGATATCAAAATATTGCATATAACATAGCACAAGGTAGGAGTAAGTCTCTGTGAAAAAATTGTAACACTTTAAGAAGTCTTTAACTGCAAAGATCAATATATCATTAATCACTTGTAATTCCTTTCAGTTTAAAAAAAAAAGACTGTTGTTTAAAAAAAACCTGAAGTGGAATTATTAGCTGTCCATGTTTTAATGAAACAGTCCATTGTTCTAAAAAAAAGAAATCTCAAAAACCCAAAACTCAGAGACCAGATGGTAATTGACAGGCATAAGTTATTTCTATATACTAAATTCCTTGTATTTTCCTTGTACAATTTTATTTAGTCACATTAAATACAAATAAACGTGATTTTTTCCACACAGAAATATGTTTTGAATTCTAATTTACTTCCAAATGCAACTAAACGATAAACATTTGTTTTATAATAGTATTTTATTCATCTTTGATCCAAAATAGAAAAAAAAAAAAGAGAGAGAGAGGTAACTAGAAACTGTTGTAAATACATCAATTACTTATTTAAAACCACAGAATTCACAGTACATCAGGTATATTGCTATAAATCATTGAGTTTTACTGGGATAAATGTAATCCTACAGGAATCTGTTAGGAAAAATATTGATTTTCTAGCTAACTATTTGTGGAAATGTATCATTTTAATTAGGACTGTTTGTTGTTTAACAAAGGAGGTAATTGGATAGACCTGTACAGTACGAATCCATCTTCCCTTTGACCATGACAGTTACCTTGCTATTCCAATACAGTATTCCTAAAGTGTCAGCCTCTGTGAGCTTGCTAGCTGAATGTGACAACATATGCACTGTTTGGATTTGGTTTTCTGGATTTTTATTTTTGTTGTGGGTGCAGTTGGAGAATTATTGGAGCAAATTATCAAGACTCATTGTCACTTTGGATATGGTGTGGACAGGCAAAGATTCTGCCTAGCTGAGCCTCTTGCAGGTTTGTATTTTCAGTTTGGACTAAAAAGAGCTGTTAGGCAAAAAATAGTCTTGCTTGATGTTACGTGGGACGTGCAGGGCTGGTCAGTATTGGTTAAACAGCCAATATTGGTTGCTGCTTTATGAGTGTCCAGCAGCCATGTAAAAGGAATCTGTAGTGATAGAGGGGGAAAAAAAAAAAAGAAAGGAAGAAAGAAAGGAAAAAAAAATCACAGAAAAAATTAGCAGAGTTGATTGGAGGGGACTTACCAGAGAAACAGAAGTGAGTTTCCTTGAAACACAATATTGAAAAGAATGAGCAATAAAATAGAAATTAAAAGCAAAACAAAGTCTCTAGTTTTGTTAGTTTTCACTTGGTTTCTCTTCAGAATATTTTTTCTGTCTTCATATAATATTCCTGCTAATATATACTTCGCTGAATAAGCATCCCTATAGCTGCAAAATTTATACATGCACACATACTTACATACACAGAAACAAAACAAATAAGCAACTGTACCCAGAGCTGGAAACTTTATCAGCTATCCAACCACCTCTCAGATGGCACTCACAATAAAGCCTTTACTGTCTAAAGAGCTCCAGTATTGTAATCCCAATTTCAAAGCCACTCGTGGAATTATCTGACAGAATTCAGATGAAAAAGAAACCAGCTAACACAAAAAATCTACCAAAAAGTCTAGTTCTCTCCATACTCCTCAAACTTTTTTTTTTATCTTGATATTCTGTTACTCCTAGTTCCTGATTATTTTAACAAATAATTACAGACGATTAATTTGCTTTTATGACTATTTACTTCATTTTCATGCAGACTTCAGTTTTATCCAAAACCAGAAGTTCTCATTTCTCTTGGCTGAAAAGGATGAAATCTCTCCATCCAATGCTTATTTTAAATATTACCAATAGGCACTGTAGGTGCTGTATATTATCTGCCAATTGCCAATTCACTCTATTCCAGTGTTCCAACTCAGAAGACTGGTTGGCAAAAAACTGTTATGTTTCAAAACATTAACATGTTTCAAAGTAAACCTTACGCAAGTTCTCATCTCCAAATCATTGTTTTATGAATATTAAAACCAAAACCAACCAACCAACCAACCAAAAACAACAGCAAACAAAACTAAACCAAAACAAAAAAACACAACCAAAACCCAAAAAAACTAAGCCAAAAATAGCAGAAAGTTACTTTTATTGTTGGTCTGTCTTCTATACTTCTTCAGGCAATCTCTGCATACCTCAAGAAAGCATCTTGGATGAATGCCAAGGTCTGGGTAGTTTCCCAGGCATTTTCCAGTTTTCTTCCCTTTACAGCTCTTTTAAGAACAAGTTCATCTGTAATTACATGGGATTATTCCAGGCTTTTTTTAAGTGAAATCACTGTGTCCATTCATTTTCAGTTAATCTGGAAGATCTCTACTTTCCGAGTTCAAGCAAATATAGATGCACACACACCACTATGGGCTAATCATTCCTTTTAATTTATGCCATGAGTCAGACTTTTTTGCTTACTACTTAGTCCCTCTCCTTGCAAAAGTCATTACTTTGGAATATCTTTGTGCCTTACACCATGGATGTTGCTACTTATTGCTGAGCAAGATTTGGGTGTAGGAAAGGAAATGTAGGGTGCTGATTCTGTACAGTCTTTATTTTTCTTCTCACTCCCCACTTTGTCCTGTTTGTCAGTATGAGTGCTGTTAAACTACTCATTCTCCAGACTCTGAAACTGTGAAACAAACCTTCAAGTTGCAACCCCTTATGCAGAAGTTACAAATGTTCTGAGTTTGCCTTACTTCTTCCATGTTTTGAAGAAAAGGGTTGCTTATGCTTACTCACATAACTTCACTTAATACTCCATTGACACACAGGTTTGTTTCTTCATGTGGTGTAGCAAAGCAGATATTTTCCCTATGGACTAAGGAGATTCTGCTTATTCCATTTTGTAGTTGCTCATTAGTCCACACTCAATCATGTCAATGTTCTATTGTGGCATTGGAGTCCCTGGGTGAGCAAGGATAGGTTGGATTCAATCTATACTGGGACTCTCAGCCAGTGTCATCCAGTTCTAAATGCAGATGTATCATTGGCCAGAGAGCTGGAGGGGGCTAAGACCTCAAGCAATCACATGTGTAATGGGAGCTCTTATAAAAGGAGCTGGAGGAATAAACTTGAGGCTGTTTGTCCCATGGAGCTTTGGGGGGTGTGTGTGTTGTCTGTGTCTCCAACCACCGACCCCACAGAACACTTGGATAATAAAGGTAATATTCTATTACATGAGTTATGCAGCTAAAATAACTTCAGTGTATTTATAGCACTCCAGAGCATGGCTTTATCCTACAGGTAGGAGCTTACTATTGTTTTCTTGTCTACCACACGTCCTCCTTACTGAGAAGGCAAATTATTTCACTTGGCTAATAGTAAATCTATTGCTAGTCATATATTAATGACCTCATCAAGCAGGCTTGGAATGGGGTACACAAATACAGGATACAGAATAAAAGCCTCTCAGATGAAGTTAAATGAAAGACCACTCAGTATTGTATGCTGAGACTTCAAAAGGTGCAATTTGCCTTCTTGCCTATCACATACTTTCTCTGCAATCTCAGGTGATCTAGAATAACAGAATAATATTTTGTTATTGTGTTCTGTAGAGTCAATAGAAAAGAGTACATTTGTTTTCTCTATCATAGATGAAGCAGTAGTGAACGCCATAAAGATTGCTATTGTTGCTGTAACTAATGATCCACGATGTTACAGATGAGGTATAACTCTTCTAATTATGTCAAAATATTTTGCTAGCCTATCTGGATGTATTTGGAAAAAAAAGAAAACCATAATCCAAAATACTCTTTCAGGCATAGAAACCCTTTCTATCTGAGATAGAAAATGTGGAGTTTATACAGAAGTTGAAGAAATTTCTCTAATTTTAATTAGATAGCTATCCATTTAATTCTGTTAAGAAAAAAATGTATATACATGTATATTTGCCTCCAGTGAAATAGACTGTATGAAAATAGTGTTGTAGAGAATAACAAGAGATATTTAGCTCTCAAGGGAAGGAGAGATTTAGTTAGTTTATAACCTGCAGACATATAGAGGTTAAAAAGGAAGGGAGAGAGAATGTGATGCACAGTAAAAAAAAAAATCTCACTTGAGTTCATTGGTTTTTGTCTTCTGGACGAGTTTTGAAGTTTTGTTCCAGGTTTATCTTTGAAAGATGTTTTGTTGGTTACCCTTGAAAATCAGGAGAGAAAGACCAGAGATGAAATAACTGTTTTGAATAAAATCTCTCTAGTGGCAGCTAGATGTAGCCCTTACCAATTACCCATGCAAGGTCATTTCCAGTGCAAGTGATTGCTGATTTCCACTCATGTATTTCTCAGAAAAGCACACAGCAAAGAGTGTGAAATGTGTTATATTATGGGAAGG
>VZRH01007894.1:175905-211413 GCA_013397555.1 Urocynchramus pylzowi | reverse complement strand
AGAATTCAGTGATTTAGTTCTCCAGAGAAGTGTTCTTGTTGGGAAGAGTTTCTCCTCACGTTATTGATGTGGGTCTTACAAGTATTTTTCAGCATATTGACTTTTTTCCTGAAATAATTTTCAAGTATTTGTTTTTTTCAGGAAGTGTTCTGTGTAGATGATAACTGGACAGGGAAAAGTAGGCATGTCCTTATTTGGCTTTTATCACTAATTTAGTGGCTCTCTTCAGTCTATCTCTGCAATAGTCCAATATTATTACTGTTTCCTCAGATGTGATGGTCAACATCAAAAAATGACAACATATAGAAGGCCAGCAAACTAACATATATATCTCTGTATAACCATCAAACATGAAAGATGTATCAAAAGAAGTTGTACAATTCCAATATGTTTTTAAATGCCGACATACTTGTCCAGTGAATATTTCTGAAATCCACAGGTTTAACTGATTTTTACATCTCAGCTTGGTAGTCCAACAGAATCTATTGCATTGGCCTGACCTCTTCTACCTTGAAGGCTGAGACACAGAGATTGTATAAAGCATAGAAATATACAGATACTACAGAAGGCATTCAGAACACACTTGATCCAAGTGTGGAACCCAAGGTCAGACTATGCATAATTCAATTTATCTTGTCAATGTCTACCTCTCTTTTCTTATACAGCAGTGTTAGTATATGTATAAATTATGTTTTCTGAGCATGAAAAGCACTCTTGAATGCCAGTGTAACTATTGTACAGTTTTACAGTACACAGAAACATTCTTAAGTGAAAATTTCCTTGCCTCCAAGGTTTCTAATTGACCCATGTCCATCATGAGTTGATCATGCCCATGCTTCTGTGCTACTTAAGAGCAGATATCCTTTCACAATACCAGTCAAGACACATCCTTTTCATTACTGAAATATGCAAAAAAGGGATAAATTTTATTATATGATTTGCAGGTTTTTGCATTTAATCCCTCTGAAAAACTAATTTGGATGTTTATCTGACTAATAATGTCAGATGCAGTCTGCTGTGTGCTGGTTTAAAGCAAGCACCATTTGGGAAGAAGGAGCTCTTCTTGCATACCTCATACAACAGATAGTTTCACATTGCATAGGCAACAGCAAATATTATATTGCCTAAATTGAAAATACTTCATTGTGCTGCAATGTACTGCAGATTGTCTAATGTAAGGCACAAAAGGCTACAGACTTATACACTATACATGTATCTGGTATATTCTTAAGAAATTTCTAGTCATGGTTTGACACTTGTAACAGCTTATGAACAAGCTTATAAAAGAGGATCTGTAATTCTGACTCACTGAAAGTGAAGGAATTTTGATCATTTCATCCAGCCTCAGAAAACTAGTATAATGTATATTAACACTCCTTACAATTTTTTTTCCCATAATATCAGGTCATCATGGTCCAAAAAACTGCAGTTACCCCATAAGGAGACTTTTGCTTTGCTAGATAAAATGAGAACAATACAAAAAGCTATAGCAGAATTTTAGCATGCTAAAATAATTACAAAGTAATTGAGCACAAGGCAAAACTTCAGACACTTTAAGAAACATTTACAGGAAAAACAATTCAAATGCATTGCAAATGTACCTTCTTGTCATTCAAGATTTTTTTTTCTTCCAAATATGAGTTTTATGGAATTTGTCAATAACTGAATGAATTTTGCAATACTGACACTTTTATTCAAATAAGGTTGGGAAATAAAATCATATATTTTACAAACTTTCTTAAAATTTGATCCTCTTGCTAATTTCAACTGTGATTTTTTTTGTGAGAAATGGTTGCTTCCATTTCTTCCTGACTGCTAAGAAAGAATGTAATCCTTCTGCTGTCATCTAATTAGCAGGAATGTGACTATCCATGCTGCAGGCACAGGCACTAACACAAGTTTGAGGAGCCACTGTGTAGACATCAATGAACACTTTATTAAATTACACAGTTTTCTAAGCAGGCACAGTCTCTCAATGCCCCAATTCTTTACGCTTTAGTGAACTGCCTCTGCTCTCTAAAGCTGTAAGGTTTCAGCCTGAGCTGAAGATATAAACTCCTGATGAGATTAGAGTGAGTTTTTAGATATTTGGCACGCTTCTGTGCTTATTCTATTTCCCTAATAAGGCTTAGAGTTTGCTGGCAGGTGAAAGCATTGGATAGCAAAGGCTAGGAGATTTAAAATTCCACCTGCCCTGAAGAAAAAGAATGTCTTTCTCTTAACTGTTCAGCATTATTCATTATAATTCACCCTGCTCAGGCAAACACTTCAGTACAGGGAGAAGCAATAGTGACCAGCTCTAGATGTTCAGTGATCTCTCAGATTTCATTCTTGGCAAAATTAATATGGAATTTTCTGATATTTTTATTTCCAGAAAAACCATGATCTGTCAAAGATGAAATGTAAGGAATGAGAAAAAGAAAATAGAGGTAGAGATAGGAGAAGGAAGGAAGTGGCGGAAGGAAGGAAGTGGCGGAAGGAAGTGGCAGAAGGAAGGAAGGAAGTGGTGGAAGGAAGTGGCAGAAGGAAGTGGCAGAAGGAAGGAAGGAAGGAAGGAANAGGAAGGAAGGAAGGAAGGAAGGAAGGAATAATCAAATACTAAAAAGCTATAACTGCTTTGGGATTTCAGTTATGTTTTATAATACATGAAGTAGAGGAGTACCCTCTTGGTAAAAGAAAAATCTTTACTAATAGTAAATATGGATGTTTTAGAAGACAGCATGGCTATAGGCTTAACACAAAAAGGATAATTATTTAGGAAGATATACATGGGATGAATTCACATTAGAGGAAGAAAGAGCTAAATTCACTATCAGGAGAGTGTAGCAGACAATTTATGGGATAAATGCAACTACAAAATCTTAGGGAAATTCAGAGGACTGGCAAGACCTTCTCTAAACCATGTGTCTAGGACTGTATCATTTGATGTGGAAAAGCATGTTATGCTGGCTGGCAAGCCAGAGAATTTCAGTTGCTTTCAACCCACAAAAGCAAATGTAAAGCCACTTTTGAGATTAAGTCAGATAAATGGAAAAGGATGTAGTTGATCTGGAATGAACAATCCATACTCATACAGGAGAACAGGGTGATTATTGCTTGCAGTGGTCACTGGTGGCAGTGGCACCAGACATGGAAAGACAAAATGAAAAGAAATAATGGCATGGAAAAAAGAAGGGATAGAGTTCAATGGGATGGAGCTTGAAAACATCTTGAGAAATATTCTGGTCATACCAGCTTCAGGCAGCCCATTTTGGAAAGCAGTTTGCTCAGACTGTCCTTCAAATCCTTCAGTCACATATCATTTCAGCTGCCAACTGTCCCTGCAAATATATAGGAAGCTTTAGTTAATGCTTAAACTAAATCACCGTGGTTGTAAATGAAGTAAATTGCTTAGACTATCTGTGGTGTGCATTGAAAATAATTTCTTAATTTCAAGAAGTGGTTCTAAAAACTACAACTGTTGCAATTTCCTCCTTTTGTTTTCTTTCTGTAGACCGGGTAACTAGGTGTAGTTGTTCTTTCGTCAAAAAGAATATATTTTTTTCCCTAAATGTTTTGTTGCTAGCCTGATGTCTAATAATTTACATGTTATAAATAATTAGATGTGTGCTCAAACCTGAATGCTGAATTTGCAATGAGGCTGAGTGGAGAGGAAGACTTCTTAAAAATAATACTCCTGTTCACATATATTTTTTCTTATTTTCTTTTTCTTTTTTTTTCTTTTTTAAGATAAATGATAAAAAATCCACTATATTGAAATTGTTCAGAACTATTATAATTCTTCTGCATTATTCTCTCCAGAACTGTGCATAGGTAGTTGTTGGGAGGACAGTGTTACAAGCAGAAGAATGGCAAGGGGGGATGGTAGAATCTCTCAGGTGACCTTGCATCTGGGAATGCCAAGGCCTGGAGAATAACAATGTGGGAAACCTCACATATTACACCTACTGCTGATGATGTCAGTGTTTTGAGAGATTTGGAGGCAATCTCCCAGACGTGCTTGAGCTCCCTGCTTTGGGAGAGAGATCAAAGCAAAGATCATAAAAGCCACAGAGGAGATCAGAGCTTGGTGGTAAACTACATGTACACAGGCCCTTGACAAATGTGTGCAAACAGCAGGGCCGCTGTCCATCCGGGTGGACTGAGCCTGACGGTGCCTGCATTCCCTCTTGGCTGTCTCTGCCCAGTGTTGCTTCAGGATCCTCTGCTTAGTGAGTAACAAAAATGATTTTACTCTTTTCATTTCAGACATGGGTTTGTGGTTGTTCTGGCTGCCTGCCTGTGTCAACTCAACACAGTAGTATATTGTTATGCTGTGCCATCTATTATGATCTTTCCACTTTTTTGCTAAATCGCGAAAATATCAGATAGTGTCTTTATTTTTTTTAATACTTTGATTTTTTTTCTTTAATTCAGCAGGAAGGCCTAATACACTCTATAATTTTAATGAATTAACTCTATACTTGCTCACCCTTATCATGCAGAAAAGTACTGGGTAGCTACCCTGTGGAACTTTAACTCAGTATATACAATCAGATAGGAAAGAGTCATCTAGAAGGGAGACCAGAGTGCCACATGTAATGAAACGCTATGGGGACTTCACAATTTACAGAAATTATAAAGATTCAAATAATGTTTGCCTGTTCACAAGTCACCCACCATTTTTTCACTGCTGCATGTATAACTTTTTCACAAAACTTTAGCAACAGCAGTAAATTTAACTATCTATGTAGAAAACTGCTATAATAATGTGGCACTCTCTATGTCTTAGTGTCAGAAAAGGTATATTCACTGTATGTAGAGAGCTAAGAATTATTGTCAGCTATCCAGATAATCTAATTAACACAAAAAATCCTCATTAATAAGCAGTCAAAATTGTTATGCAAGATAACTTACTAATATCTTCTGCCTTTTCTCTGGTCTTCTGCTCACCTTTTGAATGTCCCACTCTGTCATAAGCCTAAGGATTTCACTCTTCTTTAAGAAGACAAGGAAGAAGTTTTGGTGAGGCATCCAGAGATTTTTAGAGGGTGGAGAACTTTATTCTTCACAGCAGGGGATTTGGGAGGAGTGGGTTTCGATACCTTTTTCCTCTTCAGTTTAACATCAGCTTGGAGTTATATTTTCCATGTTTTGGATTTCTGTTCCCTTTATTATAGTTGTGGATATCCAATTACTGAGTTACCAGTGGAACGTAGATTGCATCCTTAACTTTCCCCTTTGAATTTAGTATAGTGTATGTTTACTTGTTTTTGGTTTTTTTTAACAGTTAGAATTTTTAGTACATAAATATACCTTAAAAAAAGACACAAAGTATGCTTATATATAATCTCCCGTAGCCCAAAAAATCAACTTCTTTAGCAAAAGTTGTAAAGTTCAGTATTTTCTTTTTGACTTTGTTTTCTCTGCTTGTTTTTCAGTACCTTTCTCCCCAAAACACTCATTTGAATGAAGTTGTTTTGATGACTAGGAAATATTATTAGTATTAAAAATTATAATACCTAATTACGAAAATCTTAATTCTTGGGTTTTTTTAGTTTAGCATTGAACTATGTATATTCAACTCAAATTCCTAAGCAGATTAATGGTTGCAGGACTTAATAAAGAAGACTGAGTTACAAAGTTCAAAGGTATAACAGACTACTTTGCAAATTCCTGTTATAATTTAATAACTTGAAGTGTGGTCACTGTGGTGTGCAAGGGTTCTTTTACAAGCTATGAAATAAGCAGCTTATTGACAATGTACCCATTATCTTCTTAGTTCAGAATCAAGCAATTAAATTATGAATTACTTCAGTTGACTTCATTGGGATATAATACATAAAATAATGAACATAAATCTATAATACAAGGAATGATGAGATTAGAATCCATTACGAACTGATCATTTGACAGACCTAATTTGTCTGTTTCAAATACTCCTATAATTCTTCATAAAAATGTATTGTTTTCTTTTCCCTTAAGGGATGTCTTACACCAATAGATTACACATACAGAGAGAAAGATTTGCTATGTTTTGAGTTATAGGCTCTTCCAAAGCTGTCTTTTTAAAGTACTTGCTTCATTGCACTATGCTCTAAAGCATTAGAATTTCTGATTTTGATAGAGATGGTAAATAAATTAACACAAATAAATTATCTGAGCTGAAGGCTCTTCTGAGGCTCAGTGAAAATACAGTTTTTCCTGCACTTAGCTGTCCGCTACTTCTAATTTTACTAGCTTTTTAAATAGTTCCTATTACTTCAAATCATAGCCAGAGGTTTGAATTTCATTTCTGACACCATAATCCAGGAACCAGAGTTCTAATGAAATAGAGGCACCTTAGCAAGTTGCCTAATTCAAGGAAGAACCAAAATGATAGGGATTATGGCTGATGGCCATAGGAACTTTGGCAGTAGGCTGAAGGCTGGAGGAACTATGATAGAAGGTTTGCAGACTGTGGTGGTAACTCTCTACCAGTGGCTGGAGAGGGTCCAAAAATTTGGAGAAGTCAGGCAGAATGTAAGAAAAGTTTCTCACTGTGGCTGTATATAAGAATAGCACTATTGACATCAACTCTGCAGAGTAAGAACAAAACAAGAACAAAATATGCTCCGCTTGCTTCCAGTATAATAAAATTAAATATTATTCTCCTCATGAGATTCCAACACAGTTTAATCTAATTTTTCAGAAAGCATCTTCAGTTCCAAAAATTACTTTCTTTTGTACAAACATAGCAAAAAGGATTGAAAGACAAGATTAGAGCTGTTAATGGCTCACAGCTGAAAGAGAAATGGAGAAAACAGGACCAGCATTGCATAAATATCTTTCCTTAAACAAGCTTTTTGAAATGTCACACAATTAAAATTCAGTTCAAGTTTGACCAAGGTCAAATACAGAACAAAATTCTTAAATGGTAGCTATCCCAACTAAATTTTTTGTTGTTCAAATTTGCTCCCCATAAGAAAAAATTACTAAATTTTTTTACTAGAAAAATAAACAGTCTTTTGATCTGTATTGAATTTTCTATTTTAAATTTGGTTCTGCTAAATTCCAGAAGCAACTATATATGAATGCCAAAATACAGACAAAATGAGGACATAATTTAATATAGAAAAAAATTCCTAGTGTAAAAGTCCTATGTCCTGAACCCGTAAGTGGAACTTTGACACATGCATCAGTTAGAAGCAGTCACAGCCTGTCTTATTTAGATGTTAAGTCTTAAAAGTTTCAAATGGCATGAAGTCTGTTTTAGTACTGGAGGGAGGGGTTGCACAAATGAGAAGCAATATATAGCATTTTTAAAGTTTTGCTAGAAGTTGAAAATCACATAAATACATTTTGAGTGGCATTAAAACATTTTCTTCTAAGTTCTGAGCGATATAGAGGTGATCAACCTGTGGAAAGTACTGCCTAATGGTTTTAAAACTGTCACCTGAAAGCTAATAGTGATTTAACAGCTCCAGTGATGATTGTTCCTTTTTTTGCATACTATAAATTGTTCCAAGAAAACTCATTAAAAATAATGCAGATCCACAAACCTGTATAAACAAGAGCACAGTTGGGCACAATGTTCTTCTGTAGTAATTTTAATGTAATTTAGAAGGATATCACACAGAAATATGGGTGTTACACAGAAATTGGAGGATATTACACAGAAATTGGATATATCTGATAGATTAAAAAAATCTTTATGTTTTTTGTTTGTTTCTATTGTGACAAAAATTCAAGAAGTGATCTTCTGGAAGATGAGGTAGAGAGAGATTTGATGAGAATGATTGGTGAAATAATTTCATTTAAAATTATTTAGAGCTATTTTACACTCTTTAAATTCTTTTTAAAATAAATACTTATAGCCAGCAAAGCTATTTAAACTCTTCTGAGTTTTTAAACCCTCCCCTAAGATACATTTTTTGCCGAATGCTTGACAGTTTTCCAATTAGTTTTCTAGGGAATTAAAAAGAAACAAAAAACAACCAAACAACAAACTAAACCACCAAAAAACCCTAAACACCAAAAACACAAACAGATGGAAAATGTTTCTTCCTCCATTCACTCTTCCAGCACAGAATCTAGATATGCAATCTAGTACAGAACTCAGATATCTGTTTACTTTCTGTAGTTATGGATTAAAAGGTTTCCTTCATCTGATTATCTTAAAACTTTACCTTTATACAATGCTTTTTATTAGTTTAGTCTGTTTTTTCTTTTTTGCTAGCTCATTTTTAAAGGTAAATGTTATTGCTTTAGAGTAGACTACTATCAAACTCATCACATTTAAAGCAGGAGACTGAACTCCAACAGGACTCTCAAAGGAGAGAAAAGTCCTTGCTGGTATGTACATCCATTAAGCAGCTGTGCTTGCCAAGCACATTACCTACTTTTGTGAGTTTAACAAATTTCATCTGAGCTTTCATTCTGCTGACCTAATTTAACAAGAAGGAAATTCAATAACAACCCCTAATATTGAAGCATTATTTCCCAAGAGGCATTTAACAACACTTCCACATCAAATAATAATGTGTGGATAATGGAATATATATACTGAGGGCAACAAGAAAGTGAAAAAAGGGAAAAAAAGAAACACTCCCCCCCATACACACATGCACACACACACACAAAAAAAAAAAGAAAAGAGAGAGCAAGAGAATAAAACCCAATAGTTTTCAAAATTTTGGGGAAACTGAGAATTTCAACTTTGAATTTCTTATGGTCTTTGAGAAGACACATTTATAATTATCTTAGAATAAATCTTTGCCTTCTTCTCTCACTCAGTATACCTTTGTCTTATAAGAACACAAGTATGAGTAGTGATAAATAATTTCCAAGGTGGAGGACCACATCTCCAGTTTGTACAGGCTGATATAATTCAGCATATGTAGCATATTCATCATTAGTAGTTTATATTAGAACAGATTGTTCTGTGTATTAATCAAAGTTCACAAATGAGGTAAATGTCAAAATTTTAGGAGAAAGGGAAAAGGGGTAAATGAAATTATACATAACTTGGTGTTTGTTTAGACCAATGGGTATGGGTATCTGTGAGTTACTGAGAACACGGTTGGGGCCAAAATCCTTAATAGCAGTGGCTTTGAGAAGTTTTTTGGATTTCCAAAGGCTGGAAGAGAGGGGGAAATGTTCTACTGAGTGAATATAACTTGAAGACTATAACTGGTTCCTGAAAAGTATCTGTTCAGTTATTAACATGCCTGCCCACAGACACACAGTTTTTAAATTATATCACTATATTTCATAGTGTACCCACTTTAAAAATCCTGACATTTTATTATAAGCTCTTTTAATCAACACAGGCTTACTGAAAATAGCTTAAGTAACACATCAATATCAAATTGAAATACAGGAAGAATTTCTGAAATAGCTCTTCTTTGAAAAATAAAAATATTCACTATCATTTAAGATGATAGTGAAATATAGTGCAAAGTTATTGAAAGAAGAGCACGTTACTTCAGCAAAGAGGAGAAAAAATGACCCAAGCTTGTTACTATTTGAGTTTTTTGCCACATGTGGAAGAATATTCAAGGAAATGCAACAACCATCATTGTTTTTTATGGGTATGCTAGGAAGAATAGCAAAATCCCCCTGATTAAAGTTTGCAGAAACTACACCCTATTAAGATGGCAAATCAAAGGTTTTTATTATTTACTGGAGGAAAAAATTACAAAATGGTCTCACTAACAAAAAATGCCATTCTTTAAATGCTGGTATAGAAGTAAAGTGAAGAGAACTTGATTGAATTTCTCTCGCTGAAATAACATCTCATGGTTCTGTCAGATGAAGGAAGAAATAAAATAAAGCAAAGCAAAAAAACAAAAGTGGAGACAAAAAAAAGGGTGGTTTGGGAGAGGCTTGCCCTCTCCCTGCAGTATCATTTCCCACAATGAGATTAAATTTAGTATTTCAGGATACTTGGAAAACAGGCTGTCATATTTTTAAAAATGTTTCCTACATTTTAAGGCTAAGCTCACATCACTCCATATTGCAAGACCATCTCAAGAACTTTTTCTGTTTAAAGGTTTGCTTAGCATCATGTTGTAGTTCTTCTGATGCATATGATATTCCCTTTTGCCATTTAAAATACCCTGAAGAACTGGTGTTTTACCATTTGTAATTTCTAAAACTACTTTGTGTTAGAGTTTCATGTCTCTTGATACTAAGATTAATAAAACACGGAAATTCTTGTAAGTGAAATTGGGTGGAAAACATTTGAAGCAAAGGCAGCAGTATTTAATGTGTAAGTTTCAGCAATATTTATCCATCAGTCTAAATAAAGAACACTCTTATAAGTTTCTAAATTGAAAATTTTTAAATGGCACTTTCTTTTTTTAAGGAAGTATTCTTACCTGACAGTGTTCCCCTATATGGATAATCTTCATATTTCTGACCAGATTTCTTTCTGTGTCATCATGTGTGGTATATGAAGGGTACAGTAGCAGTGATGTTGGACACTAAGGAGTGAATACATTTCAACTTACATTGCCTCTTCTCTGTTTACTTTCAGGCTTTGGTTACTGTTCAGAGATGAGCTGCTGGAAACTGCTGGGCTGCATCAGAAACTAGATAAACATAAAAAAAAACAAACCAAGAAAAACAAAATACGCTTTACGCTCCACTGCCGACCAGCTTGAAGAGCATCAGCGGTGGAGAACTATGACAATACAGCAAGTCCTATTACTTCTGCTGCTCTGGATGTGGCTGCCACATCCCTGCCATACAGAAATGCTCTTCAGAAGGACTCCTGATCTCAGATCCAAAAGCTTTGGAGGACGTGCTTTAGGGAGTGATGGGAAAGCAATTCACCGCCAGAAGCGAGGCTGGATGTGGAATCAGTTTTTTCTTTTAGAGGAATACACAGGATCTGATTATCAGTATGTAGGCAAGGTAGGTTTCTCATAAGGTTTTCTGTATCATTTTCAAGTGTTTTTTATCTTTCTACAGTCTTACTTTCTATGTTTTATTCTAATGTGTAAGAAGCAGATTTCCAAGAAACAGATATACTGTTTCTCCTACTAGAATGACTAACTTAATGTTGCTAGTTAGAGCTACTGAGAAATACTTGAAGGAAACAAATGAAAATATTTTTGACAGATTTGTTTATTGCAGCACATTATACCTACCAGCCGCCCACTCAGTATGTCTTCGTTATCAAAGCATACTATTATATAAATCATTATAAAATAATTCTCCAGCTCTGTCTCTGAATATTTCATGTTTTGTACAAGATATTGCATTCTTTTTCTATGCTCGTGTTTGAGGAATGCAACCTATTTTGAAGAAAAAGTGTTCTTCCTTTTTATGTCTTCTGGAAAGCAATTAACTGCAGGGAGTAAAGTTCATCTGCAAACCATGTGATAGAAATCACATGGTTAGGAAGTGAACTGCAATAGAAGACAGCAGACTGGTACATGTGACTATGTAGCTTACTAGAGGTATGCATAAATGACACTGGAGTGTCCTTTAAATAATTTTCTGTTGATATTTAGGTTTTCCCAAGTAATTTATTGAAAAATATATAATGTATAATGACACAATAACATTCAAACAGGTGAAAGGTGTTAATCCAAAGTGATAATGTTCTTGAAAATGAAATGTAGTGCCAGCAGTAATGGATACACGTTAGCACCAGTGGTTGGTTCTAAAAAAAGAAATCAAAGAAATTCAATTTTCTATAGAGAAGATTTTCAGCATTTACGTGGTTTTGAACTTGAAAAATACCAGTGAAATACTGACTTTTTGAAAATCATGGAATCACAGAGCAGCTAAGATTGTAAGGCATGTATGGAAATCAACTAGTCCGAACCCCATGCTCAAAGCAGGGTAACCTTGATTTTCCTCACGACTGTGTCCTGTCAGATTTTAAATAGCTCCAAACGTGGAGACTCCACAATCTCACTGGACAAACTATTCAAGTGTTTGACCACCCACTGAGTGAAAGATTTGTTCTTTTATTTAATGGGAATTTCTTGTATATCACATTGTGCCTATTGTCTCTTGCCATGTCACTGAGCACCACTGGAAAAGAAACTGGGCCTGTCTACCTCACTTCTTCCCAACAAGTATTTATATACATTAATAAGGTCTATGCTGGGCCTTCTCTTCTCCAGGCTGAACAATCTCAGCTCTCTCAGCATCTCCTCATATGAAAAATGCCTTAATTCCCTACTCAACTTTCTGGCTAGTTCCTGGACTCTCCTCCAGTAGTTCATACCTCTCTTCACCTGGGGAGCCCAGACCTTGACACAAGAGGACAGATGTATCTCACTGAGGCAGAGGAACAATCATCTCTCTTGATCTCCAGGTGATCTCTTCCAAATGGAGCCCAGGGTGCTGATTACCTTTGCTGCAAGGGCACATTTCTGGCTCCTGGTCAGCTTGCTGCTCAAAAGGACCCCAAGGTCACTCTGCAAAACTGCTGTCCAGCCAGCTGGGCCCCAGCACGTACTGGGGTATGGGAGCATTATATTATAAAACATTTCTTGGAAGAATTAAGGACACTGGAGGATTTGTGAAAGAAAATGATTATTAAAACTTATGAAATTTAAACACTAAGTAAAAATTTAAGATGCAGGCTTATGAATGAGTAAGCCATTTTTTATTTGTTGCTTTGAGTCTGTAATATTAGCACAAGCATTTAACTAATGCAGCCATTTCCAAAGCATGTTGAGAGTCTTCTAAATAGTTCCTATTTATTTCATCCACTTCTCAAGTGTAAAGTCATGACTCCCAAGTGTTTTGGAGCAAGTAGGCCAGTTCCTCAGTCTGGGTCAGATTGATAGCTTATGAAAATTGACCTTGCCCACAAAATAAGAAGGGTCACTGTATCAAACACTTTACTATTGTATTCAAAGTACATGGCTTACAAGAGTCCTAGGAAATAAATAGCTTTCCAGGGAACCCAGAACTTCATATTATTTAAGAACCTTCAGAAGCATGCTGATTAATTTTTTTCCTATTGTATTAATTTTGAATTTTTATGATTTTAAATCATGAAGATATTTGAAATCATAACTATTCATATGATATATGATATATATGATATATATTCAATATTCATATTATATAGGAACACCACATAAAGTGGTGTTACTTTAAATTTTTCTTCCAGTCATAAATAAGTGAAGGAAAACTCTTTAAAGATGAAAGGGTTAACTTCTTTTAGACTAACTCACCTGCATTAGAAAAGCTGTTAATAAACATTGAACTACTTTGGCTGAGAGAAAATAAGTGTTTACAAAAGTGAAGTGATAAGTAAAGATAAGTAAAATGATGGATTAAGAGTACATCACAGAGAAAAAACTTGATGAGCAGTTAAGACAGCCCTTTCATCTAGTTTGTTCTGCTTAGAATAAAAGAGTTGTTAATTTGTGGAAGCAAATTTAAAATTAAGCACTGTATAAAATTTCCCAGTAGTAATTTTGTGACAAGTTTGGGAAAAGGGTTGAAAACACATATAAAATGAAGAGTATCATAGCATGGTATTTGTTAAGGGAGAATTTTACACAAAGGAAGCTAATGGAAAGACATATATGTGGAATAAAAATTTGATTGTTACATTAATAATGCTTTATTCTAATAGTCCAAAATCTCAAATGATTATGTAAATAAAGAGTTACTGATGAAAATTTTTCTATATAAATTTTATAGTAGCTATCTCCTTTCTCTTATTTTTGCACTTACCTTTCCAACGGCCATCTCAGTTCTATACTCAAAACATTTCTGGATGTTTCCTTTTACCTGATTTTATCCAGAGACAAAATTTGATAGGTGAGTGACATGAAATGCCACTTTCCTGTTAATTTCTCTCAGCATGATTGGAGATGGTGTTTGGAAATTTTGGGAGATAATAAGAGAACTGAATGATTCATGGCCAAGGACTATGAGAGAATTTTTGTGCAATGCCAGTGGACGAATCAGCAGAACTTCCAAAGCTGATTCATCTGGGTTTATGGTTTACATCTTTTGCTTTCTGATCTCATGACTGATATAATTTTTCTTGTTTCATAACCTGCCTCTAAATAGCTGTCAGGGAAACTTAATAACTGGTGAATGTGAAACAAGTGTCTACAATTCACAATGCAATTTATGCACTCATTTATTCACTGTTTGGGTCATCTTGTGAATGTTCAACTACAATAATACGATGGAAATGTGGTTCACTGAATTAATGGGATACATAATCCCGTAACAACTGAAGCATTCCTTCTTTAATCTGTGTGAAATGGTGGCAGAGTACATATTGGCTGGTTATGGACATTCCCAGGTTTCTTTAGATCCATATTTATTATTTTCACAAGAAAGAGGATGGTCATCCTATTTTTCATGTAATACAGAGCATCTTTAGAACAGAAATCAAAATTATGTAAGTGATTTTTGTTTATGCAGAACCTCAAATAATGATTCCAGCTGTATTTCTACTAAAGGTTGAAGTCATAAAGAAGAGTCATGTAGAAAACCAAACCTCTCCCTCTCTCTGTATATATATATATTATACAATTTGTCGTTGAGGTATCTTTACAAAAGATCTTCTTTTCAGAAGAAAATCTGAAGAAATTTAGAAGAAATTTTTTACTAGAAGAAAATCTGAGCAAAAGTGGTCCTCCCAGTTTCAGCTAAACAATGCAGAAATGTTCTAAAAGAAGTGTAAACCTCATGTCAGAAAACCTACTTTATTAATATTATGGAAAGTTGATTCATAATTTTAATTTCTTTTCTTAGCATACAGTTTCAAGGCCAATTTGTTATTTTTAAATTAAGTGCTGAAATTATAAAATATTATGCATTTTCAAACCTGTTCTGAAAAACTTCAATTTACTTTGAGTATATCCAGAAAAAAAACTTCTTTTAAATCTAAACTTTATTTTCTAGTAGTTGTCACCTAAAGGAAACACTACGGTATACCAACAATATCTTAGTACAGAGTCATTCAAAAATAAATTTTCAAATAAGTTCTTTATCCACATTAAAGTTCATTTCCCCTCTTATTATCTCAACAGATCTTGTCAATTGTTTAGTTTTGCAGATATTTACCCATCTTAGCTTTCTGAGACAGATATTGACTTTTTCTAGCAATTTTCATTACAGTAGTTTTATTGCATAAACAATCAACTGACACAAATATTTCAGCACTTTGAGAGAATGAAGTTCTCAGTAACACTGCAATTCCCTTTAGTATCTCAAGGGATAATTTATCATATATTTGCACATAGATGTATATAACATTTGTGTGTGTGTCATATTAGAACTATTATCAGAAAGGATTATCCTGGCAGTATTCACTTTCACGTGCTTGTAAGTGTAGTCATTATCTTTGATGGTGTAAAGAGCATAACATGTCAACCTCACTTAGTTCCTTTCACTTTGAGAACCCCAACCCAGACATGTTTCTGAGGGAAAGTCTTAGCAAGCTGTGCGTGCATGACACATTTTCAAGAGCAGCAGTTACAGTTTCAGTAACTGCCAGTTGACACTGCGGATGATGTACCACATAGCAGTCAGAAAGATGTAAGGCAATGAGGCCTCAGATGTTGCTTGTATTTTTCTTTCTGATGAAGCAGCTACCAAAAGTACTGGTTTGAAGAAGGTTGCACAAAATACCATGTTTTGATTTCAAAGGATTCATTATCGGGTGTGACACATACAATTAAAGGTCCCAATGAAGTGATGTTATTTTAGTGGTAAGTTGAAAACTTACCAAACCCTTTTAAAAATCTCTGCATTTTGATTTCTCAAGGGGGTTTCTACCATAGCTCTTTCTTTTGTGAAGACCTTCGCTGCTATGAGAGACTGAAGAGTAGAGTTTTGAATTGCAAGGGCTAATGTGCAGGCTTAATATTTGGTGTGAAGATCTGACTGAGATATAAAATGCCTTTTCTTTCAGGTGACAGTAATCAGCTCTATGACACTGAAGTTCTGTAGAGGTTGAATTTTCAGCTAGAGCAGATTCTCATGACAGAGATCAATAAAAAATGGAAAGGGAGTGAAGATATTCTGCACACTGAATAAATGAATAGTGATCTGTCAAGGTGAAAGAGGGCAGCTAGTCCTTTAACAGTTTCCATGTGAGGTGGTTTTGGTATAATTCCACTGGAAGCAAAGACCAGTTATTCACAGCTGTGTATCTTCAAAAACCTTATCTTATTGAAGATACTGCAGTGTGGTAGAATTGACATTTGAGACACAAGAACATTTAGAAATTTATTTCTTTCTCAGCAAGACTTAAAATACAGACTGTGAAGAGGGTTATTTATTTCAAGCATATGAAAGATTGCTTTTGGGGGTACATGTGTGGCCTCCTAGAAATTTAAGAACAGGTCAACAGTGTCAGAATGAAATATTGTTTTCCTATAATGCCAGAGACATCAAAATCTTCCTGTAGGATTGTCCTGAAGGCTGATTGATTCTCAGTCAGTCTGGGAAAGATTCATTCTCAAAGTCTGTTGAGTCTCAGCTTAGTGGAAGTTTATGACTATAACTGTTTAGATTCATCACTTACTCTAAATTGTTAAGTGTGCAGAGGGTTGATATTTTCTGTTTGCAAAAGTATTATTCCTTTGGAAACCTCAGTGTATGCTGGAGGCTCTGATTTCTTGCTTCAGGAAACAGCAGCAGAAGGTGCTGGTGCAAAGAGCTAGCCAGGCTGAATACTAAGGTTTTATTCTCATAAATAATGAATTGTTTGTTAGCTACTGTTCTGGATGTATCCCTACAAGACACTGGGTTTTGCTGGATGACACAGAATACAATTGGCATCTGTTGAAGAATGCAAAGGCTTTGTAGTGTCCACAAGTCTTTTAGTGATGACCAAAAGAGCCACAGTTGTGTGCCTGAATTTGAAGCCAGATATATTTGTTCAAAGACTGTGGCTTCATAGCCCTGGACAGATGTCTGTGTGTGTAAGTTTCTTTAAAGTGTTGTCTGCTCAGAAGGAAAGAGAGGTTAAGTCATTTGAGTAGGGCATACTGAGGGCATATTTAACCCAGCTGCTTAAGGGGACAATTCCCAGTGTCCAAATTATCTGATGATATTTTTTGCTCATATGTGCCCCACACTTTAAATGAAAGACCTAAGTGAACACTCTCAGTGTCCTCTTAAGACTTTCCTTTCTTTTGAGCCAGTGAGTTTTTTAAGTTGGTGGGTCATGATGTCCTCCTGCCAGAATGACCTTTTACCCAATCAGAGCTGATTCAGCACAGTTGCTGCTTTGGCTTTCCTTGGAGTCCATAAATTCTGTATTCTTTGTGTCCAATATCAGTGATGTGTTCTTCTCCTTAAGTTTTTTTTAACCTCCCCCTGCATCTGAAGTAACACCTGAAAACAGTATGACCTTTATCTTATCCCAAGTTCCTGCTGTGGGGCCTTCTCTTACAGTCCAAGTTCTGTGTATCCAGGAAGGATGTTTGGGTGGGCTTAGGTGTTCATTGGCATCACAGATGCCACCTGTCCCATAACTTGGGGTGGTCTTTGTTTGACCAGTGATAAGTATTCAAGCAGTTGCTTCCTTATACAGTTTTCCATAGGAAGAATTTTTGCCTGGATGCATTACCAGGATGAGCTAACCAGAGCTCACCTCTGTGAGGCCTGGGGTTCACACCATCTTGTTCTTATCTCATGGCAAAGTCCTGTGGGCTGTGGGCTGAGCAGTGTTCAAGATAAGCAGCTGTGCTCTTTAACTCCTTGCAATTCCAAAGAGAAGCAAGGCAAACTACATAGACAAAGAACAGTAAGACACTAAATTGCTTGGGTAGACATATCTATATCTCAGGTAGACACATGTAAATGTGCTTATATTCAATAGCTGGAAGTTAAACACTAAGTATAATAGAGGACCTGTTTAACTTCTATGAGTTAAGTCTACTTCTAAGCCTTACTTTGCATAGTTTTAAAGGTCATGGTAACCGAAGAAGTTACAGTCAAAGAAGTGGGATATCATCCCTAAAATTGTATTTGCTCAGCTTTTAAGCAAATACTAGTTTTATTATCTGTTCTTATATCTCTTTGGCCTCCATAGGACCTTAAGTATTTTACTTACCAAGTTTAACACTTTTAATGGCCTTTAATTGGAATCTGCAATAGATCTTTACAAAAACAAGGCGGTTTTAATTTTCCACCCCCCTAAGGCAAACAAATTAAAACTGAATGTATGAGGTGCAAAGTAGAGGAAGATACTAATGGAAATTTTATTTTCTGCTATGAAATGAATCAATGGTAGTTGATGTTGTAGTTATGAATCAATGGAAAATTAAATAAACTTAATTGTTCTTCCTGACCAAACTGACCCTTGCAGGCATTTTAAAGCTTTCTGTTTCAAGCACAGCTTTTGCATACTAAAACTGGTATGTTGAACTTCTGAGATAAAGCACTAAAAAGTATTTCTTGTTGCTGTCATATGTCAGGAGCAGCATTTTGCTGCTCCCTGAGGGGCTCAGCCGTGCCCTGTGCTGGTGCTGGGCGGGACAGCCCCGGCACAGCCCCGGCTCCGCACGGGGAACGCCCGGCAGGGCCCCCAGTGCTGCCACTCCCACTACCCAGACACCTGCTCTATATGTGACAACATGCTTAGCTCATGTGTATTAAATCAGCTTTTTATTATTTCCTTGTCCATGTGTCAATAGTTCGCAGTATTGCAGAATTACATGCTATGTTCATGCTTAATCTGCTATGACTGCTGCACAAATGCCACTTTCAAAACAGTGTGAGTGTTTCACTTCATGTATTTCCAAGTCCATCCATCTAATTGCTTTCAAGTGCTTTACCCTTGTGCAAATACTTTGCAAGTCTACTCATAAACTAATGCAAATATGAGTAGGGACATTATTTTTTGCCTCCTCTTCTGTCAAGTAAATGGAAGGTACACCTCTAATGGTATTGAGTGCTTCGAGGTAGCATGGTAAATACAAAACACTGGGAATGTATGAATCAAAGAACCACAGAATCTCCTGAGCTGCAAAGGACCCACAAGGATTGAGTTCAACTCCTGGCCCTGCACAGAACCCCAAGAATCACACCATGTGCCTGAGAGCATTGTCCAATGATTCTTGAATTCTGGCAGGCTAGCTTTATCTAAATAATTTAATGAAAACTATCTAGTTTTGATACAAGAGTGAATAATATTATTAGACTTCTCCATTTTTCTTCTGCACATTGATACTTGAGTCCAAGCCATTTTCCAATGTGATGAGATCTGGTAAATGAGACTGAGGGGTCAATGTGATTCTGCTAGTCTAGGTAGTTTAGGTACCTAGAAGGTAGATTTCCTGACACTGCTTTTCTCAGTATCTGACAAAACTATTTTTAAATGGTAGATTTTAATTTTTATTCTAGTAATCCCAGTAGCAGTAGTCCGCCATTCTGAAAATAATTTATAAAATAGATAATTTTCATCTCTGTAAGCACAAAGTGAAATAACATCTATCAGTTGTCAGGAATATTTAGAAGGAAGATAGTCTAAATTACAAGCATACTTCCAGCAGGTGTAAAATCACCAATAGGATACATTTTGCTGCCTTTATGAGGAACAGCTGTAGCTCTATTGTGTGGCTTTCATTTAGAGTTTGTATCTGATTACATTGTACTTAACATCATATTTCAAAATAGTATAAGAAACTGGGAAATAATTTAATCTGAACTCTCCAGTTCCTTTCAGTTCAATTTATTTTTTGGTTTTAGAATTTTATCTGCTTGTCACAAAAAAAAAGATAGTCCAAAAGGGAAAGAACTGATAAAACTGAAATTATTTCTATTCAAAGGCACAACTCAGGAAAAGTAGAATCCACTCCATTACAGTACATTCATTCACTCAAGAAATTAAAAAACATAATATAAAAGAGAGCATTACAAATTTTTGACCTATACCTTATTTGAAATTATAAATGTGTAAATAACCAATAGTTACAGCAGCAATTCAAAGGCTGATTCTCCTTAGGGGCTTTTTTTTTTTTCCTTCTCCTGATTTTTTTTTTCTTTATTAAATCAGATGCAGATGACCTTTTAAATATCCTGTATACACAGATAGAAAGGAAGATCTGGGAGTAATACTGTGGAAAAATTGGTGACTTGCAACAAAATACCCATGAGGGAGAGAGTTCTAAGAAGTTAAAAGTTGATGTTTACCCTTTTAAAATGTCTTCCTGCTAGAAGGTTTTTCTTATATTTATGACTTTTGTCTTTGAAGATAATTAAAATAAGCTGAAGCAAAAAGACTGTAATGGTTAGCTCTTCCAAAGTCTTTAATACCTTTTGTTTTGAGGCAGTAAGTATCTGAAGTCCCTGAAGACAGAGTAGGATTTGCTTGCAGGAGTAAACAAACATCACTGTCCAACTCATCAGTGTTTCTTTCTCAAACAGTTATTTCTGATTCCTGAGTTTTTTCAATAGCTGCTTACTTAAGAGCATTAAAGAAGGACAGGACCACTGAGGGAAAAAATATCCTTTAATTTTAGAAAATTTTGGTCTATAGTAATTTTAAATATATAACCCTAGATGAGTTCCTAACCACTTCAAGCCTGCGAACAGAAGCTGTCTTGTTTTTGTTTCAAAGATTGAATTCACAGACCACCCAAATGCTTGAAAGGCAGGTACAAAGGTACCTTACACATCTGAACACATTTCAGAGCTTAGACAATTATTAGTGAATAGTTAGGAGGCTTGGTATACTAAAAAGGTGTGCATAAACAGATTTATGCAAAGAGCTAGGTGGAAAATATGTGCTGAACAAAGAAAGATAATGTTCTGGCATATTCATGGTATTGTAGTTTTTAAAACTAAGAAATTGCAAAGATTGCTGCCTGCACTGTATACTCAGATGACTGGGCATGCAAAAATTGAGTGGGAAAAGACTGCATACTTGCAAGAACATGTAACAGCTGAAGAAAACATTGGTGCTCCACAGCAGTTCTGATCATCTCTTCTGTTCCCTTTATCTAGGCTATGGAAAAGCATTGCTTTATATTGGCTGTGCCTTTCATCTGTTTCCTAGATCTGTGGTCTAAAGTCCAGTTATGCTATCTGGCTTTAGAATTACTGTCTTACACACAATGCAGACCAATACCAAATTAACTTTTCTGGTGACATTTTTATTTAGGCAGTAGTGTAGATGCTCTCCCTGCCTCTGAAATTGTATTCCTTCCATCCTGCCTTTCCTTTCAACTTGCCTAAGTATGTATCTCAAAGCAGTTGGTGGGGAAGACATAAGCAAATTAAGCTTAGTCTTGGTGTAAAGTTAGGAGTAATCATACTGTCCTTCACTGCCAATGTTTTGGTAATCTGAGGTTTATTTGAGGTTCTGGTTGGGTGGTCTTTTTTTATTTTCCTTTTTTTTTTTTTTTTTTGTGAGAATGTTTGTACTTTCGTAATAATTCTCAAGCAAATGACTTTTGTTAACACAACAGAAAACAGAGGTTGGAATGATGATTTGGAATATTTCTGGTTGAAACTGGTGGCAAAAAGAAGCACGAAGACAAACAAACAGAAACCCACAAAAAACCTACTTTGTAGAAAAGTTTGGGAGACTGCATGATGCATTAGAGATTATAATATGGGATACTTTGTCTCTTCCACACCCAAGAGCAGCTGAGAAAAGATGCAACTACTCTTTCCAACCATTTGGTCTAGAAACTGGTTTATGCTACAAAAGCGCTTTTCTTGGTTTTATTCCTAAAATGTTTTAATAGTTTTCTCAGTAATTATATGTAATTTAGAAGTACATATGTTGCAATATAGGAATTAATATAATAAATTACACTTGATATGCAGAAACATGAAGTAGTAATACAGATTTCCTTCTATATTAAGAACTCCATCTTCTAATGACAGCATTTGCATATCCATTTTGATGTATGACATTTGCTGTGAAGTATGCATAAATTCAAATTTCTGAGTCTCCATGCTGATGATTGTAAATTCCATTATAAATGATATCTTTAGGAATTAGATGTATTTAAGCAATATTATTTTAGTGTGACTATAATAATTAACAACTATTACTACGTAGGCAATCTTGGATAGAAATTATCTATCTTAATACTAAATTTTTAAAATTACATTGTTATTTTAAGTTTTGCTAGTGAGAAGATTGATTGATTTATCTCTGTGAGAGGTGAAGTAAATGGGGACAGAAAAAGAGAATTCTATTTTTTAGATTTTGTTTTAACAAGTAGGAATTTAAAGAAATGTCATGAAATTCCATTTTGAGAAAGGAAACAGGAAAGATAGAGTAAGGCAGTGTTCCAAGCCATGTTACTAAAATTTAAGAAAAGTTTTGATGAAGTGAAAGTACTTGTAAAAAGTGAAATTAATGAGGCAAGTAGAATATATGAGCTTCAGGAGAAGCCAGTTAGGTAGAGCCATACAGCAAACAAATACATCTGTGAGGAGACAGAAAAAAACATAACTTCTGTTAATTTATATAGTTTTTAAAAATTTTAATCTTTTACAGAACACTCCATTCCTCTTGTACTTTTAAAATACCTGTCCCTTGTAAGAGCTACTATGCAGAAATACAGCCACATTTTTACACACTTTTGCTACTGAAAATGCCATAGAGGACTTAGAAATACCTCTAGCAATCAGCAGGATGTCTTAGGTCATTCAAAAAGGATAATGAGACTGCTATATAAATAATACAGTTGGAATATAAGGAGACTGCTTAATTACCTATTTAGTTAGGTCAGGTTATGTGACAGACCATTCTCTATGTGTCAGGAGTGGCATGTTGTCTGCAAAAAGCCAAGTAAAATAAATGGAATAGCTAGAGGACTGCTGATGGCTGTGACACTGGAAAGAGCTGCATAGGATTAATCAAGGCTTGTCATTTAAGAATAATGGAAGAGATTTCAGTAATACTGATGTATTTCCTAGGAAAGGATAATGACATGCTATAGAAAACAAAGTCATCAAAGGAATAAGGAATACTATTTCAAGTGCCATGTAAAAGTCTGTGTATCATAAAAAGAGAATTAAGAAGTTTTCTAGAGATAGTTTAGAGTTCTTTTTACTATCAAAAGAAGAAAGTAGGAGCAAATAGTACACAAGACTAGAGCTAAAGCTTCATGGAAATGAACTAATTCTGGGGGGGAAATAAGAGAATGTAAAGGATTTATTTTGTTCTATAGACAAAACATAAAACTCCACACAAAGAAAATAAAGCAGCAGCAGCATGAGTAATATAGTGTACTTTATTTGTAATTAGGAAAAGGGAGATTAAGTAAAGGGTGCTTTTGATGTCTTACAAATGTCAGAAAATGTCACAGAAGCTTTATGGAAATACTGGCTAGGCCTATCAGCTGATTACCAGAGTTCATATAAGTTAGAAATAATTTTTCATCAGTGATGTAGTCCACAGAACACATTTTTTGAAACCAGCAATTAATATTGCAAGGGAGAATAATTACAATGGAATACAGTTCTTAATTTGTATCACTCAAGATCACGATGGGCTTTTTATCCCCAGTAAAAGTTTTTGAAGAATAGAGTTTGCTGGGGCTGATGAGGCTGTCTTTTTGTATACACCATAACATGCAATTCTCTGTATGAATTGTGCCAAGATTTACACCCAAATCTGGTTATTTTGGTATTTTGCCCTCTGATAGTGGAAAAAAAATATGCTGCTTTGGTAGAAAAAGTTTTAATAGTAATTATAGCTATGTACACAGCTAGTACAGCTAGTATTAATAGAAACATTATTAAATTCAATTAAATTTCATTATGTGATTGTAATACCCTACATAATTGAGGTGCCTACAAGGTGTCTACAGGGAACCATTGTGGATAAATCCCAAACTGTCTCCGGGAACTTAGCATGCTAGGATTCCACTCTTAAATACCTGTATGGTAAAGCATGAGGTGTGGGTAATAAGCACAATGAGTTAAAGACCTGCATACAGTTGCAGTACTCTGATTTTGTTGGGAATACGGATATTTGGTGGAATGACTTGCTTGACTTAAGCACTGAAATGGAGGAATACAGACTCTTTAGGAAGGATGGGAAGGGAAGACAAAGAGATTGCCCTTTATGTGACAGAGCAGCTAGAGCACATGAAGCTCTGCTTGAGGATGGGAGAGGAGCCAATGGGGAGTTCATGGATTAGGATTAAAGGGAGGACAGGCAAAGGTGACATTATAATGGGTGCTTGCTGTAGGCCACTTGACCAAGAAGAACAAGTGGATGAGGCTCTCTAGAAACACATAGAAGTGGCCTCACATTCACAGCAGGCCAAGAGAAGAGATCCTTCTCTCTGCTCACACTGGGAACACCATGCCTGGAGTGCCATGTCCAGTTCTACACATCCCAGCACAAGAGATGGACACAATGGATGGAGTACAGCAAAGAATAATTAAGGCACTGGAGCATCTCACACATGAGGAAAGGTTGAGAGAGCAGCAGCTCTTTGCATCAGAGGAGAGAAGGCTTGAGGAGATCTTATCAATGTACAGGAACACCTGAGGGGAGGTTGCAAAGAGTCAAAAAAGACTCATCTCAAAGAGCCAGGCTCTTTTTTGAGATGTCCAGTGACAAGACCAGAGGCAATGGGCACAAATCAAAAAGCAAGAGGTTCCTCTGAACATCAGGAAACACTTTTGTCCTGTGTGGGTGATAGCACTGTCACAATCATTCTGCAATGTAATTTTATGTAATGGTTTAAATTACAACTTCTTTATTTAGTAACTGATATGTACATAGGATTTTTCTTGAGAACAGTGTTCCCTAGAAAAACACATTTCATAATTTAGTAAAAGAAGATAAAAACTTGATCAAAAAATAAAAACATGAGTTGCATTTAAGAGTTTATACATATTCCACCTCTCCTCTATCACTGATCCTCATTTAATGCCTTACCTACCTGTTTAGTATTATAAGATTTCTCTCCCGGATATATAGTCCCACTGATTTCACTATGATATAAATGAGGTCAGGATTGATGCAGGACATCTTTATCCCTTATTGTTTTAATTGCTGTGATTAGATATATATATATTAGATATATGAGTCTGATCAATTCAGACTCATCAGAAGTCTCCTGAAACGTATGAAACAATATGTCAGCTCTCTCTTTCTCTTTCCTTCCTTGGGATTGAATTTCACAATAATATTCTATTATAGTGGATATCACTGTTTTGGAGATTATTAAAATGGTTTTTATTCCTTAATTCTGATAGACAGTCTCCACTTAAGTTGACATTTTCCACTCCCTGGGTTGACAGACATTGTCATTCATTTCTGTGTGATAAATACAGATAAATGAGGAGAAAAAACATATCACAAAGGTAGAAAAAACCTTCAAAGCTCTTAACAATTGACATGTTACAATGATTTCAGACAGAAACAAAGACAATCTGGTGTAACATGTTTTTAAATGGCCTTCAGCAGTAGGCAAAATAAACCAACCATCAATGTTTTAAGTGTGTTCTGCTTTTGTATTAAAAAATACAGTAGTTTATATGTATAGTGCAAATTATACATTAAGAGATATAAAAATTAACTGTTTAAATGATTATTTTAATAACTAGGCTACTTTAGGAAAACATACATGAGCATATATATAATAAAATAATTCCTGTTTACAAATAACCCCAAACCTTCAATTGGTTCTTAAAACCACTTTTTTGTGATTCATGCAGAGAGCACAGGAATAAGTGGTGACTTTGCCTTAAAAAAAAACCTCAAACTAAACAGAAAAACCCCTAAGTTTCAAAATACATGAAGCTATTGTGAATTCAGTGAAAGAAAAATATGTGCTTTTTTAGCATATATACCTTCCTAGGCTGTTCCTTTGTGGAATAGAGAGATTGTTCTGGAAACTACTTATTCCTTTATACAATATTTAGTAACAATTTTTATTTTAGTCAAAAAACAGGCATAAAAAATAGCACATAAAAACCATGGATATTAAAAAACCTCCAACGAAGTCTGAGGAAAATCTTACCAGATATTTTTTCATTCTGAGACCACAGGATAGTGTACAGAGACTACTTGTAGAAGTAGGAATGTAGGCTTGTGCCATATTGATTTCAGTAGGAGGAGGGACAAACAATGTTTCTTTGTTCAGTCCAGCGTTTTAATGAACAAGGACCTGAACAACTGCCATGGGTCAGGACTTTTTTCTTCTCTTTAAAACAAGAATTCCCTTCTGCTTACTCATACCCAGACATGTATTGGAGGTGCCAGGAAGTAAGGGCACTTCAGGTCTACTGGCAACTTCTCTGCTTTCTGTCTTTACCTGATGTACAGACTTTATTACATGAAAATTGGAAGACAATATGCATATTGGGCTTATGCAAGAACTTTTTGGTGTATGAAATTCAATTATTCTCTCAACTTAGCTTAGATTGTGTGTCTTCTGGAGTGGGAGCTCCAACAACTTAATGAAGCTGAAACTTTCTTGTTCTAACTCTCTGAACATCAGCTAAAGACCTTGGCTTGAGCAGGGAGATTGGGTATTGGCATATTGACTTAGTGCATCTATGAAAGACCTTTTGCTGCTGCTCATATGATGTGTCTTTAAAAAAAATCCAGCCTTTCTCACCTGAAATCTTAGAATATTTTGTCAGTGACAAGACTATTTACCTTCTCTGAATTTGACTCTTCCCTTAAAAATAATCTACAGTAAGATGAAAAAGATACAAATATAGTGATGAAAATATATGATTGTTGTATGGTTGTTTTCTGGAAATTGAGAATCTTCAAGATTATATCAGTAATGAAAATTGTAGGGAGCTACAGTGTGAAAATTATAATATTATAATATAAAATATAATATACTATCTATGTGATAGTATTTCACTCAGGGATGTGGAAAGAAATGCTAAAAAAGTATATTAATTTTAATTTATGTCTTACCATTTTAAAACATTGTTAAGAACAAACAAAAATTTTGGACAGCAAGAAACTTCTGAGAAATTTATCAATAAAAATGGTGGAAGATATTTTTTTCTTTCCTTTTGAGAATGAATCAAGTTAAGCAAACACAGTCTGAAAATAGTCTGCACTGCACACTGGAGTTTTTCATTTCCATTTCCTGCAAACAAATTTCAGAGAACTCCTCATCTTACATTACTTGTTGTGTTTCCACTTTAGTTTTCTCATCCCTTATCTTTCCCAGTCTCAAAAAGCATTCTTTTTGAAATCTGTCTTTTTCCTTTCTCCCCATCTCCTCTTAAATAATACACAATAGCACAAACCTGGCAAACTGACAGTATAACTGAGTGAGAAAACTTAATGTGTGACATGTCTGAATAAAACCTAGTGCAAATTACAGAATCACTGAAAAGACTTGCTTAAAATGTTACCTTTTGGATGAATTTAAATAAGTGAACTTCTTTGGTGAGTAAAGTGTGGCTTAAAGCCATGACTGGTACATGTGTCAACTGTGAGAATACCACACAGGATATGGAGCTGGTCTGAAAATCTTTAACAGTAAGTGCAGCTAATGTTAAACAAATGCATTGTTTAATAGTTCAGTTCATGTTGCTTAAAATAAATATCTCCATTGTGGGAATTCTGTATCAATTATTTTCTGCTGACTTCATGTCAAATCTGCCCACTGTTGTGATTATGTTTAGAGACACAATCATTATTATCCAACTAAGTATCCAGTCAAGTTGCTAATATTAAATGTGCAATAGAACACTGAATGAAATGGCAAATGCTTCTATGGTGTATTTTGGCTCCACATTGCTAATGTAATTATTTAGAAAAAGGCTAATAGGTTACAATTTGCCCTGAAATTTATCCTAAGAATTAGGAGACACTCTGGACTTATTTGTATAAAATCTAAAAGATAGAGTAATTCAAGAGTGTACTGAGGTCTCATTGTTCCTGTGATACTAAGATTAAATTGAAATATTGACACATTCCTGAAGAAAGTAGAAAAGAAATCACTGCATTATACAATTAAAAATGACTACTGTAAAGTAAGAGAGTAAGAGTCCATTTTGTAAGTTAGTATTAAAATATTCTGTCATTTTGCAAAGACTACAGAAACTTTAAACTGCATTGGAAAGTGTCCTGTACATTATAGTATATTAAATTAAAATTAAAAATAACTTGAACTGCATTAATGCCTACAGTAAGTTTTCTAACTTCCTGTAGGGAAGTTTCTTAATAGAGTCATGTCTGGTATCTAGTTATTTGAATACCAATCACTGAAAAAATCATAGAGAGACTTCTGAAACAGAAATTCAAATAGAAATATGTGTGACAAATCTTAAAGTCTTTATCTCTCATTGTCATGAATCATTTCGAATTCCAGAAGTAGCTTGTATGATGAAATAGATCTGACTCGCCCAATCTTCTCTCTGGTTTTCACAATAGCGTCTTGTCATTTTTTGGTGAAAATAGGATTAACACTTTGTGCGCTATTAGAAAAAAAAGTCCACCTACTTTTACTTATTTTGGGAATGATGGGGAATAAATCCCAAAATCCTGAGTGGACAGGTTTTATTTGAATCATTGGATGTTAACATGGATTTCCTGTGTTGTAATTTTTTAAGCAGAATTATTATGTTGTTCAACTAAAGTCTTCTGAAAGGTATTTTACAGATCTAAAAAGTTATTGAGCTGAATTTGATTGGGACATCTTTTTATGAGCTTGTTTTATTTATGGTTGCATTTACTCTAAAGAAGGATGTAATATGTTCATTAATTCTGTGTTTTTTCCACAATTGAAGAAAAAGTAAATCTGTCTCTTAAAACCTGATTTTGTCTCCATCTTGTATTGGTAATTCAGTTTCATTTTTAAGTATTCACATAACAATCCATTTTGTGGCCCTCTGTAAATATTATCTTCTGTTTAACAAGATCTTCCTTTTTTTATTTATATGAAGTCCTTCTGGATTATAAAGGTTGTTCAACCAATTTAGATAGAAGATATGCAAAAATGTCTTTCATGGTAATTGCAATTACTGTATGATGAAACAGGGCTATATAAAATAATACCAACTGACGTTCTATTTCCTATAAAGTGAGGAAAAATATGCATAAAATGCGTGTAACAGTGCAGCTGGAAAGGGAAGTATTTCTGTGGAAGAACAGCAAGAAATTCACTGAAACAGGAGTTTGCAAAATATCAGTGACAGATATGAAAACAAAACCACATCTTCACAGTTGATCATTTTGTGCAATGAAATTGCTAAATGAAACAGATGTCTTTCCATTTCTCAGCTTGGCTGACATGAATCACAGATGCCCATTAGCTAAAATAACTATAGGAAACACTTTATGCTAAAAGTAGCAGAGAAATATTTCACAGAACATTTTTTTAGTATTTGAGTAAAATGAAAAAAACTCTGCAACACTGATTGACAAAGTGTTCATGCATTTCAGAGCTGGGTAATGATTCACCATGCAGGGCTGTGAAGCACCTTGGGCAGACTTTAGTCACCTTCATTCCTCTAGTAACATCTGGATTGAATTAAGAACTGAAAAACAAAATGGGAGATACTCTCTTTTGTTGTTTAACTGTACTACACATTCTCCCCCCTTCAATAATGTCTGGAAGACTTGCTTATTTTATCTATAGCTTTGTGTTTCCTGATCACTCAAAAAGACCTGAAAGGTTATTCTGAATTTGAAGTTTTTTTACCATAACTCTGGACTCTTATGTATATACATATAATTTAAGTTGGATTACCAAACTAAAGGCATTATTAATATTTTTTTTAGAGAACATAGTGTTATAGCTTAAAGTGTTCTTCTAATTGTGTAGGTTTGTATTCCTTTTATGTTACTGTGAAGTGCAAGTCTTAGCTCCCTAGAAGTCTTTATATGGATGTCTCAAAGTCCTATATTCAGCTCCTTTTCCAGACTTTTGGCTAATATATGTGTGGGGAAAAACAAACAAACAAACAAAAAATCCCCAAACCACACAAACAAAAAGAACCACGCAAGTAGGAAGTTTGAATTTGGCAGAGGGAATAGGTTAATAATTTTGTGGGCATAAAAACCATTTTCAAATCACCTTACTAAGATTTACACATAGCTACAGGAGAGGCAATGGAAAATCATCAACAATGATAGTACCTTACATATTAGACAAATAACTATATTAAAAGATCTTTGCATGTTAAATTGGTTCTGAATATAATTGTTCAAAAGCTTCCTATTTTTTAGTGCGGGGATTTTCTTAGTTTTCTGATTTAGTTTTCTTCACCACATTGTTCACGCTTCAAGTGCCAGGCAATATTTTAAGGCACCAGAATATGATTATTGGGATTGCTAAATTATTTTACAAGTTCTTGGCATGGTTTTGCTAAATATCACTCTCCAAAACAATTTTCATGCATCATTTGTATGTTAAATTTGGCCAGACACTCTTGCTGGGAACTGTTTGCATGGAGTTATTCTGTTCTGGAGATAATGTATTAGAATGGATTTTGCCAGGCTGCTTACTGGTTTCTGAGTCAAAGAACAGGCACTGCAGCACCAATACATTATTGTAAACTTTTGCAAGAATTAATAATACCAGACCTGGCTTTGGAAAGCATCTGGGAAAACTGCAATGTGCCCATTTAAAAATCCCTTTCAAACAGGATCTTATTTTATATTTCTGTCACAGGTCTAAGGAAGTGAAGAGCAGAATGATGCTCTTCATCATCATAGAGTGGTCATGGACCAGCAGTGAGTTCCTAGGAATACAATGTTTTTGAAGTGAAATTCTATTCTAGGAAGACATGGAGAAGAAAACACTCAAGGACTACTTACACTAGATGACATTTTAAAATGGAACACAGCTTGGAAGATATTGTTGAATCCCTTAAAAAGAAGGGTGAAAGGGTTAATTGGAGACGTGAAAGGTCACAATTTTTGTGGGTCATCTGGGGAGGAGCATGAGAGATTAAATTTCACTTTAAAAATTCATTCCTCAAAAGAGGTGTGGGAATGGCTTGCAACCTTCAATTTGAAGTCATCAAGAGAAACAGAAGGAAAAGAAAGAAAAATATTTGCAAAGGATTTTTCTTAACATCTACCTTCCTACTCTTTATGTTTGGTGGAGTTTCCTATTTTTATTTTTTGTTTATTGTACAATGAAAAGAAACAGTAAGAAAATACTCACTTTGTAAAGTAAACATACACGTGTAGTGTAAGCAAAGTTTAATAGGTCTAAATACTTTCATGTAGAAAATCAAAGTTCAGAACATGATAGTATTCAAATTTCTACCATGAAGTCTTTGATCCAAGATGCCTGGTGAGCTCTGTCTGTTCCACATATATCAAGTCTGTGGGAAATACTCAGCTTTTGAAAATTTTTCACAATATCAAGTCTGTGGGAAATATTGTGTTTGAAAATTTTTCACAACATAGAAGTCTGCTGTTTGACTTTGGCTTATCCCACCAGTCCACTCTGTATGTTTGGTTTCAGCACAAAATACTGAAAGACATTCAAAAGAAAGACACATTCAAAACCATAATAATTAAATATCTTTACTTTTAATGCTTAAAACAGATGCTATGGAAGACAATACAAGGGCATTATAGATGAAGAAGAGAAATATTTTCATGGCTGCATAGCAAGAGGGATATTTATACTATTCTACATATATAACATTTTTCATTATCTGAAATGTAGACTTAAATTAACAAAAACTGTTCACATGACTTAATCTTACTGCAGATCTAATTGATGTTGTTATTATGTGTGCAAATAACTATTTTTAGAAAGAAAAATGCACCAGTTCTTAAAGTAGAATATTCTGATATTTCTTGGGTGTGGTGTAAAAAAATATATTTGCACTTCATTTTTGTAATAAGAGCTTCTACTTTATTTGATTCTTCTGCTGAACTCAAAAGTAAGTTTACCAAAAATAAGATATTTCATTATGAAAATAAACCCAAGTGCCAGATTCTTTCAGTTAGTTATGGAATCAATGAGATTGGAAGGACCTTTCCAACAAGGCATTTAGAGAAATTATGCTAAATGTATCCGAAATATGAAAGGAGCCATCATCCATGCTGCTGTACTGAAAAACAAAGCATAATTGAATATTTTTTCATACAAAGGCAGTCAGGACTACAAGTTATACATGTGAAGTTAAGCTTTATACAACTTAAATAATGGATGTTAAATCAATACTTAATAAATTAGTGTGTTTTTCCTTTAGTCTATTTGCATTTGTTGATGGAGTGCAAGTGATAATGACTTAAAATGAAATGTTCCCCAATATTGGGAGAAGTATAAATGATATGATACAAAGTTTTTTAAAAAAATATTATTTCATTAAACCATTTGTTCTGTTTTCCTTAATTGTCTTGTATTTAGACATGTTCTTTATCTGCTTAGTGAATTTACAACTAGCACAGCAGTTGTGAATTTTTAATAGAATCTCTTCAAGGAAAGAAAAGGTCAGTATTAACATAAAAATCTTCTTTAAGAATGTGGTGCAGAGGTTTCTTAGCAGAGAACAGGTGTTGCTGCAAAAGCAAAATCTTCCAGAACAGCCAAGTTGAAAAATTCTTGGAGCTAAGTTAGGAAACTGGCTCTCAGTCAGTGATGAATGATAATCACTTTCTTAGTGGTATCAATCACATATGTTGCATATAGAATAGCTTAAAATATAATAATGATGTTTAAAAACAACCATTATTTTCATTGCTTCTAAACAAAATACTATGTTCTTCCATTTCAGCTTCATTCTGACCAGGATAAAGGCGATGGATCACTCAAATACATTCTGTCAGGAGATGGGGCTGGTACTCTTTTTATAATTGATGAGAAAACAGGAGATATTCATGCAACTCGGAGAATTGACAGGGAAGAGAAAGCCTTTTACACCCTGCGTGCCCAAGCTATCAATAGAAGAACTTTGAGACCAGTGGAACCTGAATCTGAGTTTGTCATCAAGATCCATGACATCAATGACAATGAACCAACATTTCCAGAAGAAGTTTACACTGCTAGTGTTCCTGAAATGTCAGTAGTAGGTGAGTTCTCTGTACTGAGGAACAAATGCCTTTTCTTTATTACTCGATAAATTATTTCCCCATCTTTTCAAAAGTCTGTCATGTGCAGAATTCTACCTGATGAGTTAAGTATTTTTCATTTTGACATATTTGTTCAAATACTGAAATGGCATTCAGAACAAGATTTTTATGATTTAAGATCTGTTTCTACTTTTAATATCCAAATTTTTGGCTTTACAGTTCTTTGGAATATAAATATTATAGATAGTAGGCAATGGTGAATCATTCTCCTCCTTAGGAACTATTAGAATAGGAAGATCATACTAGCCTGTTGAAAGCTCAATATTTTTTTTTCTTTCATTTCACTGGAAGTTCCCAGTGGTGATAAGCACTGAATGGAGAGCTGTCTCCACTCCCTCTGTGGGTGAGGAGAATTATATATTGACTCATGCACTGTTGATGCACTGTCTGAAGGTAGACACCCTCCTTATTTTCTTTTCATTCACTTTTTTACTGTATAGACAAATCCTCTTGTGCTTTCACTTCCTCCCTTAACTCCATCCATGAATGACACCTCCATGAATATTTAACAGCTGCTTGAGTTAATTTTTCTTAATTTTGCAATGTATTGTCAGTTCCTATCTTAACTACAAAGCTGTGGCCTGGATCATGCTAGCTGGTGAATTTTATAACTAATAACATTTTGGGATATAAGCTATTACTGATATTAGTGCATACAATACATTAGGAATAATTTGGAAAAACTTAAAAATGCATTAAGTTTATTTTAAAAATTAATATTAATTTATTAATTGTATAACTATAGCTACCATAATACTAAATTCTAAAAACTGAGAAAACAAACAATACATTCAATATAATTTTAAGCTATTATTACCATTTTAATCACTTCCACTGCCTGAATAGGTCAAAGAGGTGTTTTAGATGACTAAATTAGCCTAAATTTGAAATTATAAGTTTTTAGGATGTTTTATATATACAGCTATTTCCTGGGCCTTGGAAAATGCTAAAAGAGAAAAAAAAAATACATAGTTATTGAAAGATAATGGCCTCAGCAAATCTGTGCAGCGATGTATGGAAGCATAATACTAATAGTTTCCTATTCTTAATATTTCAATCTGCTTTCAGTTTGTGATTGAATCAGTTTCTAAAATTCCAGCATTCAGCAAGTGGTTTTTATTGTAAAGGCAAATAAATTTTAAAAAGAAAGACAAGAAATCTGACAGATGATTGTGTAGGCCTATACTGAAGTCTCATCAAATCATCTCATGTAGAAAGGAGAACTGAAAAGTCTTCCACATTTATTGCTCCAAAATCTAACAAAATGTAATATCAATTCAGTAATGTACTGGTCAGTTTTCTAAATTTCCATAGACATATACAGCTTTAGATAGAGCATCTTGAAAGTGCATCCTGAAAGAACATTTCTAGAGCATTTTCTAGAGAAGCATATGGCGAGACTCCAGTAGGTTTGAAAAAATATGTCTCAGAGTTTCCACTTTATTTCTCACGTTCTTTCTATAAATTCCAAAATACATTGTTTAAAACATGATTGAAAAGATATGAGAAAAATACTCAGTGTTTTCATTAAATATTATGCTATTATATAATATTAAAGTTATAAGCTATTGTTTCTTCATTTCATCAGTCTCAATTCCATAAATAACATCTTTTTCTTTAAGTGTTCTCAAACATTCACGGCATTATTTCAATGCTTCTAAAGTATTCAGATTGCAGGGTTGCAGTGTATCTGTACAACAGTACGTAGATCATAAAATTTTGAAACTGCAAAATTTCAGCATTAAAACAACAAAAAATGACATAAGATGATAAGAAAAACATTTAGAAAACAATAATTTATTGTTGAAAAACTAAGAGCAACAAAAAAAACAACTTGGGTGTACTTAGTGTTAACCTTGTATCTTACATAAATTGCTGTGCTGAAACAAATGAACTTCATTTTGTCAAAATTATAATAATTAAGAGAATTATAACTCAGTTAAAATCTATCATGTTCCAGGATTTTATAAATGCAGTCATTCAGCTGCTAGAATGACTGGCTGACTACTTGACAGGTAGCATTTTCTTTTAGCTTTATTACTTTTAGCTTTATGTCTGCTCCCTAGAGGTATATATTCATCTGTGGTCCATGAGAGAATGACGTGATTTTATAAAGTATTCATCAAAGTTGATTCATTTCTCCATAACACTAGTTTAATTCTCCAACTTAAAAAAATCTACTCTGTGATCTGAAAACTAAAGGCTAAACAAAGAAGAGGATAAATCTTCTAAAAGAATGAGCTGTATAACACTTTTGAGAAAAACAGAATTAATCAGAAATTGTGAAGTCATTATGTTAAAATTCTTCACATTTTGGTACAACAATAATGTTACATCATTATTACAAGATATTTTTAAATTAGTATTTTTTCTGGCATCATACAATTCAAGCATTTTTAGTACAGCAGCTTACATGAGAAATTTATGAAAAAAGTAACAATTATATTTTTTATTATAATTTCACTTCCCCATTCAAAGGAAAATAGGAAGAAATTCCTACATTTCTCTATTTTTCTCTCTCTGGATTTTTTTTTTTTTTT
>VZRH01007894.1:124965-175877 GCA_013397555.1 Urocynchramus pylzowi | reverse complement strand
TTTTTTTTTTTTTTTTTTTTTTTTTTTTTTTTTTTTTTTTTTTTTAGTTATAGTATTGTGAGCAGCCCATTACTTGCCCAGTACTGTTGGCCATGGGCTAAGAAATTGTCTGGCTTGATGTAAGGAATGCAGATAGAAATTGCAGTCTTGGATTTAATTGCACATTCCGCTGAAAGTCCCCTGTAGCAGTCACTTCTGTGAGAAAGTAGAAACAGTTAATCTTTCTATAAACGTCTGCAAATATAAAGAGAAGTTTATGATATTAATATTTTCACAGTGATAGGTACCAGAAAGAGAAATTACGAAGCTAAATTACTATGGCACTGTTCTGGTTTGAAAGCAAAACCAGTGAGAGACTCCAAGTCAGAAATACAGTTTATTAGGAAAAGGGAAAACATGCAAAATATATGCAATAGTACAAAAAAAAAAAAAACCCAACCAAACACTGACAGAGTCAGAATGCAACCTGACACCCTGCTAGTTAAGGTGGTGGTAGCAGTCCAGATGAAACAGTCTGGTTGAAGCGGTGATTCCGTAGAAAAGATCTGGTAGCTTTTGTGCTCTGGAAACCAGTGGGTAAAGAAAGCTTGTTCTGTCCCAAACCCCAAATTATATCCAGGTGGGGATGCTTAGCTCCTCCCCCATGGGTGGAGCATCTCACAATGGGCTGGTATCATTCTGTGAGTCATGGGGTGGGTCCATTAAACAGAAATGGCTCCCTGAGGGGAGGGAGTTATCTCTGAGTCATGCAGCAAGGCACTGATGGGCCCATTAACAGGAGATAAGGAAAAAACAATGCTTCTCCTGGTCTCAACAGCTCTTGAAGATGAGAATAGAATACATCTTTATATTGTAATCTAGGACAGGCCCTTACCTGAGTAAAGGTGAGTTATATGGTTCTATAAAAAGTGTGGTACTGTCAGGGCAGTACTATTTTCATTATCTAACCCAGCATAGTCAACATGGTATGGCACTGTGCTATATATTGGGAGTCTGAGAAAGAGAGGTATTGCTGGAACCACACCCTGCCTTTCCTGGGTCAAACCTGCCAAGCAGACAGAACACCATGTGAAGGATTCCCTATCCTTGCTCTGTTCCACTTTGCTGAATGCAGTGACTTAAGGGATAGGGGACGATGGTGACAAGTTCCTGCCCAGTCCTGCAGGTGCGTCTGTTCCACGACTACCTTGCTGTCACAGGTGCACGTGCATAACAGGCAGGGCAGGTGTTGATCTCCCCTCTCTGCTAATTTGCAATAGGACACAAGAAAATGGAATTAAACTGTGTCAAGGGAAGCTCCAATTAGACATAAGGAAAAGGTTCTTCATCGAGAGATTGGTCAGTCACTGGAGTAAGCTCCCCTGGAAAGTGTCAGAGTGTCTTGAATGTTTCTCTTAGCCATATGACTTTAGGTAGTCCTATGAGAAGCAGGAAGTTGGGCTTGATGATCATTATGGGTCCTTTCCAACCCAGTATATGATACGATTCCATGATAGAATTGTCCACCAAAAATACATCAATATTTTTATAGAATGACTTGCATTCCTGCTACTATTGGTTCAACTAAGTTTAATAATTTACTATCAATCAGGTGTGAAGGCTGGACCACTAGACAGACACATAAACATACCCAAACATGGTATGTTAAATGTTTTTTAAGATAAGTTTATTCAAACCAACTGCACAGAGAAAGATCCTTATATATAATAGTAGGATTGGTGAGTGGCAATAGTAAAATGGGGTGAAAAGCAAAATAAAATACATGCCTCTTTCACTATCAAAGGTGAAAGAGGACCGTGTGCACTTAGATGGTGCAGATGGAGAGCCTCTTATTGGAGGACAAACACTGGAACAATTCTCTTTGTTCATTGTTTCCAATTCCTGTGGAGGTTGTCATCATCTTTTATATGAATTTTCATTACACAAGTGATGTTTTATGGATAATAAATATTTCTTCTTTTTTGTTCTTTGTTATGCTTTAAATCCATATGAGTCTTTAATATGACTAGTAACTTAAAACTTGTACATGTGCCGTGTATTTATGTTGTGCTGTGACTGCATTCTCAAAAACTTGGCCATCACCTGGTGACTGCATTCTCTGTCCTGGTACTGAATATCAATGTTTCAAATGGGCTTAACATTATCTCTACTTTAAGAAGTGTCAAAAAACCCCCAAAAGTCAACTACTCTGCAGTTTTGCCACTGTGATGTCTACTTCTACACATCTGTACTGCAGCTACAATGGTGAGGTGTTCATATGAACCTTGTATGCACTTATCTGGATACCAGAAAGAAGACAAACATGGTATCACATCATGCAAAGAAAAGAAGGAAATGCTGATGTACCAGAAACTTAAAGTGATTGACATCTGTCCACTCTTGGAGTACAGGGTTTGCTCCATCCTGAAGTTCCCTGTACTAGAAGGAATATTAAGGTGATCAGGAAGTCAGAAAAACACTTTTTAGTCTTTATCTGCTCAATATGCCTCCATCCATAAGATATCAAATCATGATGTAGCCATACACCAGCCTCTTTCAGACCACAAACAACAGCTTTGATTTCTTCCTCTGGCTGTGGTACTGACCAGATGGACACCTGAGGATATGGCTATTTCTATTATCAAATAGAGTGTCTTGACAAAGACCCATAAATTCTTTGTTGTCTTGTTCATCTTTCTTTTGTTGCTCATTAAACGTAGAAAAGGCAGACAGAAATGGGCCAACGTCAGGATCTTGCAGCTGGGTCGATATCCCAGAAGACAACTTATTCTCCTGAAGACTTTGTACTGATTACTGGATTTTCATCTTCTTTCACTTTTTCCTTTCCTTACTTTCAGAGTTTGTGACCCAGAATATTCTTACGATTTTGACGACAGTCTTCTGCTCTGTCCATCATATTTTTTACCTATCTCTTTCTGCTCATTTGGAGATTTCTTTTCAGAACTGCAGATAGTCTATTTTCCTCTAGATAAATTTTCCTGTGGATTTTGCCTATTAGTGTATTTTAGAAAAGTTTTCAGAACTTTCTATTTAGACTTCTTTTTATATATTTATATCTTCACAGCCTATATATTATCTAATCATTCTTTATCCTTATTGCATCTTATTGGATTGTAACTTTTCTGCTTCTAAATTAGGGATATCAATATATGATTCATAAGATGTAACCTCCTTCTGGGTTTACATGTGATGTACAGGGTGCCCTGTTGGCCTGTCATCTCTACCTTTTGTTACATGTTTTTCTTTCTCTTTAGACAGCAGTTAGAGCTGCTTAACTTTTTATCTTGGCTTCTTCTATACTCCATCATTAGGACTATTCACCAGTTCCCAATGCTTAGTCCTCTCTGCCATGGAATTCATCTTACAACACTTCCTTTCCTACTAACAAAGATATTTTAAAATCTTTTTTTTTCATATAAAGTTCTCTCAACAAAGCCTTTTGCATCTTCTGACTTAGGACATTTCAGAAACCAAAATTAGGATTTTTTTGATTTTTTTACAAAGTTTTATTTCATTCTGCTATAAGGAGATGAAACAANAGTTGGGTGTATGCCTGGCTGGGAGGTGCATAAATGAGTGTCTCAATCAAAAAAAAAAAAAAAAAAGTTTTTTGTTAAGTTAAAAAACAAAGCAAAAACCCACCAAGCTAAAACATTATTTTTTCCTTAAAAAGGACATCTTAAAAGAATTGAAATTATACACTCCTGTGCTTGTTTACAACTTACTGTTTTCTAAATTACAGGACTACCTTGTAGTCAAAGATCTTTCTGACACTGAGTTCTCTGAACATGCAGTCCTTTTTCAGCTCTTTTCTGTATTCTGCAGCTTGAAATAGATTATTTCAGAGGAAAACATGTGCCATTATTTCCAGAGAAAAAGGTGTCATTATTTCCTGTCTTTTCCACTAGAAAGAGCAGAAAATTTTTATTAATTTGGCTTGTTATTTGTGTGGATAATTTACTATGGAGGGTACTTGCTCTATTAAATATCACATAACTCAGCTGGGAATAAAGAAAACAAAACCTAACTTTAGAATCCATTTCTACAGTGGATATTTTGTGGATTTCTTTTCCTAGATAATTATTTCCAGTGATTTTTATCTAATATGTATGCATCATAAATGAATTGTGAGGTCGAAGTAATTAATACTTGTATTCTTTTTGAAGATGCTTGCAGAAAACAGCAGCAAGGGCCAAATATATAAATTACTGTTATAGTCCCAGACTCTAGGGATAGTCAAACATTATAATTAAAGTTATGTTAAAATATGCCTTCTGAGAACTAAAGTAATCTGACAAAAGACTGTTTGTTTCTGGGCCAAGTTTACCACTGTTGAATTCTAGTTCATGGTAATTAAAATAGGCAATTATGCAAGCAGAAAATAACAGAATTCACTGGTGTGTCATTAGTAACATAGATGGGCCTTATTCATAGATTCATAGAATGGTTTGAGTTGGAAGGGACCTTAAAGATCTTCTAGTTCCAACCCCCCTGCCGTGTCAGGGATGTCACCCAGTGACCTCATTGCTCAGAACCCCATCCAACCAGGCCTTGAACACTGCCACGGATGAGACAGCTAAAGCTTCTCTGGGAAACCTGTTCTAGTGCCTCACCACCCTCACAGTAAAGAATTTGTTCTTTATATCTAATCTAAACCTGGTCTCTTTCAGTTTGAAGCTGTTGCTCCTTGTCCTGTCATTACATGTCCTTGTAAAATGTCCATCTCCATCTCTCCTGTATGTAATCACTGTCTGCTTTATGTTATAGAGTTCAGATTAGGCTTTAAATTCTGAAGGTCAAAGACCAGCTTCATCAGAAGCAACCTGTGACTATGTAAAAGACAGAGCAAGACTTAGACCAAGTGATGATCAATAAGTGATCCCTACACTGTAGTTTTTAAGCCCTGGCATAACTGGTCATCTTCAATGCCTTTGGATTTCTGGTCCGGGTTTCAAACCAGAACAAACAATACATTTGTTTTATTGAGTACCAGTGGTCTTCAGTGTACTGAAGCAAAGCAAAACCAGCTGGTGCTTTGACAGCTGATGTACAGAATGTAATTGATACACTGATAGCACTACTCCTGTTCACTTCTTGACGTGGCTTCAGTCAGGTTTTTAAAGGAATTGCTGATCCTCCTGTGGAAGCCTAGAGAGAATGTCTCTTTTCCTCTTATGGCAAGGGCTGAGATCAAAGGGGAGTTCTGCATCCTGAATGGCACTTGGAAGTGCAGTAGTGCCCTTGCACTTCTCCTGCCACGTGCCTGACCCATAAAAGCCAAAGAGGTGAGTTAACATTAAAAAGTGAAGTTCCTCTTTACTGCATTTGGGTAATGGAGTGTACATTGTCCTGATCATAACCCACAAATTGCACGGTGTGATAGTGATGTAATTAAGGAGCACAAGTCTCTTTCCACAGACTTTAAAGGGAATAGGTGCAAATCTACAGTTTTCGGAAGTTTCTGATAGGTTTTTTTGGGGTGTATATATATATGCAGCTATGTTCATTTCAGCTGGAGAGAAGCATAGATGATATAATTTGCTCTGTTTCATGTGCATGTGCACTGAAAAAGTATTAATTAATATATTCATTATGACACCCAAATAAGACAGCAGTAACTGAGTAACTGTTAGACACATATTAACATTTAAAATTAAATTGTTTAAAATATATTTTAAATTTATTAAACATGTGCTTCAGTTTCCTTCCAAATTACTCTTCAAAATTGAGTCTCCTTACATTTTTAAACTAAAATGAAATAAAAGTCTCATACAATTGACCTATTAATAGATACGTCTAGTTTCACTAATGAAGGAAATGTGAAAACTAGAAAAAAGAAATTATTCAGTTACATGTAATAGAGACAGAGTATTTATTTTCATGGATTTACAGTGTAGGAGTTCCTGATTAACACATCATGCTGTTGTGACAGGTGTCTTGATTATGACTGTTCTCTGTTGTTATGGATATGAAATGGAGGAGTTGTGAACTTTACGTATAGAATTCCATGTTGGTCAGTGTACTCAGTGGCTTGGGGGTTTTATACCTTTTTTTAACTTGCAGCACTTCAGTTACTGAACATGATTTGTCTTCTCCTTTTTTTACACAACTGCTATTTCAGAGAAGGTATTCTTTAGGAATAAGTATACATTCTAGCACTGCAGTTTCTCTATAGTAGGATGGTCTGAAAGTGCATTTCAGAATCAAGACAATACTTTTCAGAACTTAAGTATATTAAACAGAAAGACCTTTTAGCAGCACAGTTATATAGACATAGCTCTACACATGGAGTTCAGTATGGCTGAAGACATGACACATTCGTGAATCATAGAGACAAACAGACCTATCATCCCCACATTTAGAACAGACCTATCATCCCCACATTTTTATTCTCAAAAAAAGTTAAGATTTTCAGATTCAGCCATATTGTAAATGGTTACCAAAGCAATCTTTAATACAATTACATTTTTTTAATCTTAATTTCTTTATACTTGTATAGCACATTTTATCTTTAAAAACTTTATTTTGTGTTTAAGTCTTTCCTGTTAAATTCAATATTCACTCAATTTTAATATAGAATAATACAACCAGCAATATGCCCATTTTGCCTTCTTTATGAGAAGCCAATACTTTTAGGGATTCACTGAAACAAGTATTTTGATTCTCTAGCAGTTGAAAACTGAACATTCCTGAGAACTCATCTCTGTTTCAACAGTTAGGCACATGCTTATTCCCTTGATATTGGTGCCATGATTGAACAATTTACTTGTAAAATGTGGATTTGTCATCATGTCATAATATCCCAAATAAATGGAGAAATAGCATTTACTTTTACTTGTATTTCTATATCTGTTATAATAACTACGTAGTGTAGACACACAATGCAAGGGAGTAAATTGTTGTGCCAAGGGTCTTGGATTTACAGGTGCTTTTTTTTTTATATTTGGCAGTATTTGGTGGGGAAAAGAATTTTGAAAGAATTGGGATAAAAGGAGAAACAAGTTTTAAAGTCTTCTGATTCTCAGATTAGCCCATGGCTAGCCAGATGTGCATATGATGATTGTTTTTCCTTTTTTTTTTTTTTTTTCAATTCTTTCCTATATACTTAAAATAATATCTGCACTTTATGGATGCACAGTAGGGGGGATCCTTTTTCATACTTTATTTCTGTGATGGAAGAGTTGAACAGGATGTAGAAAATATTTTGATTGAGGAAAAACTGTCAGTGGTAATGGCAAACATTTCATGTCTTAAAGGATTGGTATATTCTACTAAAATTTAGAGAAGGTCTTTAAGGTTAGGAATTTATCTGTAATCTAAATAATCAGCAGACTTCAAAGTTTATATGACAGGATTTCTTCTGGTAGTATCTATCTATAGTAACACTTAGAAAGCAAGGAGAACTGATGACTTGTTTTTCACAAGTTCCAATGACCTGTTTAATCATCTTTTTTCTGTCATGTTCCTGCATGTGTAGTTTTATATCATCCTGATACTATTGAACAAAAGGAAAAAAAAAAGAAAAAAAACAAAAACAAACAAACAAACAAAAAAAACCCAACAAAACAAAACCACAAAACGCCCCAAACCCATTCTAGGCAATGGAAAGCAGGTATTTATTGCAATAAAAAAAAAGTCTTCTGCAAAGGGGATGTGAATACATGAAATTATTGTAGCTAGGTAAGGATAAGAATTCAGCTTAGACATAGCTATTGTTTACATTTTCTAATTAAGTCTTAATCACACTTGGAGGATTAGGGAAGTTTATGTAGAAGGAGATCCAGGATAAGGAAGAATGTACCTAATGTTGACTAGAAGATCACAAATATATTTGGAAAATCCAGTTAGTGTTAGCTCAAATTTTCTTTGGTGTCTGTTGGAATGGAAATTGATGCTCTGACACCTCCATACAGTGTCATATGCAACTAAGTTGGCTTTGGATGTTTCAGGTACTTCTGTGGTCCAAGTTACAGCTACTGATGCTGATGACCCTTCATATGGAAACAGTGCCAGAATAATTTACAGCATACTTCAAGGGCAGCCATATTTCTCCGTGGAACCAGAAACAGGTAATGAAAATTTTCATTATTTTCATTTACCATAAACTTTAAACTTTTTCCTTCATTTAAAAGACCTTAGATCTTAGAATTACATAAAAATGTAATTAAAAACAAACTGAGATGAAAGAGCATTTCTTGCTTTTTCTTATGATTTATAACTTTTGTAACATATAAAAACTCAAGATGTCTGAATTATGAAGTACAAGTAATTTCACAGTGGGACTATTTATTGCTTAAGATTTAAATAACAACATTTCTGATAAAGGCAAGAGTAAAAGGTTTTTTCCTTAGAAAATATTGTTCTTTTTTTCCCCTAATGATTCTATTTAGATTAATAAAAGGGGTTCTTTCTCCTAAACCTTGCGCACAAATATCTTGAAGCATTTTTAGCATGAAACTGGAAAAGGACCTGTGATGTAGAACAAGTATTCAACCAAGACATAGCCCGTACCAAAGACTACTATAATTATAAGACTACAATAAAACTTACAAACAGAAATTTGTACTTTGAAACATGAAATGAGTATTTTAGAGATTTATTTCAAGACTAATATAAAAAAAGATGCAGCAGATTGCTGCACATAAGCAACAAATACATTATTAGCGATTTTGTTTTCCAATTTATTTCTTTTAGGCATCATCAGGACTGCATTGCCCAACATGAACAGAGAAAACAGGGAGCAATATCAAGTGGTCATCCAGGCTAAAGACATGGGAGGCCAGATGGGAGGACTGTCAGGGACCACCACCGTGAACATCACACTGACTGATGTCAACGACAATCCACCTCGCTTCCCCCAGAGTAAGCTGCATTAAATAGTTGACTTGTGCTGTAAGAGTTAAGCAATCACCATCTGGTTTAATTTAGAGTAAATCTAGATTATGGGGCACACATAAACAAAAGGCTTATGTGCTGATTATTATTATTAAAGCAGTATATTAAATGTTAAAGCTTTTTTTTTTTTTTTTTTTTTTTTTGTTAAGAAACAGTTACATGATAAAATATAACTGCAGTAAACCTGGAATTCCTCCCAGGAATATGGGGAACAATAGTAGGTGGACTCATAAGAGCATTAGAGCAATGTTTTTACTTTCCTTACCTATTGCTTAAATCCTACATGCTCTCCCACTGGAGAATAAAACATGTTGTAATTCTAGAGACGCAGAAATGTTTGAATTGAGGTATCTGCTTAAATATGTAATCATGAAGAATGTGGAAAAGAAATTACTCAAAGGGAATCAGACAGATTTGTACTTTTTCAGCTATAGAGCTACAAAACAACATAGAAAATTTCCCAAATTAAAGCAAATTACATTTAACTTTTTTAAGGTTTTTTTACAGCTTTAGTGAAGGTTTTTTAATGATTTTTGCCTTTTGATAAAACTGCTGTCAAGACTTTGTATCCTCAAACCAAAATGTAAAAATATTCTTGGTCTCTGTCTGATATGGAGCTATTAAACTATGTAGCATTGAACTTGTAACAGTTAAGCATTTTAAATACATTTGAAGCCTTCTGCATAAATTGAAGTTGCAATATTTGCACGATGATTTAGATTTACTTAATTCTTAAAGGATTTAGAGTATCCTCACCACACATTTCATACATTCTGTATAATTCTACTCAATCCAGTAGTTACTGATGCACTCTTCTTGATCAAAATAACAGAATCAGCTTCAAATTATGCTCCTAATGGCAGAACAGGAGTACATAATAATATTCAATTTAATAATATATATGTGTTCAGCTAAGATGTTTATCAGCATGTAATTTCATATACATACTTGAAATAAAAAAGTAATGCACCATTGAGTAAGTAGAATTTGTGTATTTCTACAAAGGTCGTATTCTGAACAGATTATATTGTTAATTTATAATTTTATTTTTTTCACTTTTCCACAATTTTTTATTTATTTTTTATTTTTTGCATTTGTATATAGAAGATTATGGTATTTCCATTGTTGTGTAGGACAGGAATGCTGTATTACTCTTCTCTGGACACATTGAAGAAGACTATTCAGAGAGGTGTCATGTTCAAAGCCTTACAGAAAAAAAAATTAACAGTTAAACTTAAGACAGCATAGAAGCTTCAAAACTGTATATTTATACTTTTCTTTTTCTCTTTTTTCTTGTTTCTTAAACAGTGTTTTAAATTAGAAGTTAGAATGATGGAATCAACTTTCTATACCATTTTAACATTACTTTTCTGGGATTCCAACATAATATTTGAGAGAGAGAAGGATTTGATGTAGCATCTCTGCATTTTTCTTTAATGTCAGTTTAAATCAGATGTGTCATTTGCTTTAAAGAAACTTAATTTTGTTCTCATGGGCTTTTGTTGTTGTTTGATTTTTCTCTCTACTTTCTCTCTGTCAATTTCTTTGTTAGATATAAATGCATGTTTCATTGGAGATGAAAACTAAAACATTTATAAAGATGACAAGTTTTACTAGATATATGAAATTAAAAATAGCTATTGACTTTAAAAAAACATATATTTAACCTCAAAATGGAAATAGACATTCTAATGATTCACGATTTTAACAGAGTTCAGTGAGACTGCTGGAATTGAAACTGATTAAGTTAAATTATTCTTATTCTAGTCCAATAATAAAAAACCCAGTTCTGTTAGGTTAATGAAACAATAATATTCATATCAGATTTATAAGTTATCAGGCTAAGTATTAGAATTCCCATTATGTTTCCACAGGACTCAGCATATTACAGCTATATGTTTCAATAAAATGTTTAAATCAGCTTAAATGTCTCCCACAAGAAACTCATATTAAAATTGTGGAAAATTTGACATAATGTATGGTATCAGACTTTCTAAAAAAAAATAAAATATATATATATATAGAAGAACCCCTAATTCCTTTGTTGTTTACAATATGAAGCAAGGATTCTTTAGAATATTTTTCTCTTCTTAAAAATATACTAAAACCCACATAGATAACAGTGGTGATGAGATTGAAAACTTTCTCAAGGTGCTACAGAAATGTCTTCAAAGACCTCAGACACTGGATCTTTGTTTCAACTGTAATATTTCCAGGTGTTCTCAGAAGTAAGGAGATAGTGTTGACCAGTGATAAATGGAAAATGTGATTTATGGACTTAGATGCCTGCGTCTGAATGAAACTCAGTGCACTGAATTATGGCAGCCCGTGTATCCTGTGAGACTATAGTCTGTAGTACGTTATAATATTTACCCTTACATTATATGCCTATTCAAGAGTGAATGGGAAGAAGGGTAAATGGAAAAATGAGATTGGTTTTTCATTCTTTATGACTGACTGAAGTATTTGCAATCCCAAGTGTGAAGACTTTAATCCTCAAACTGATTTCTGCTCTCCTTAGTATATGGAAAAGTATTCCTTTCCTTGATCCTCCCATTTCTTTTCCTGACAGACAAATGAAAGGACATCATTCACTGGAGTAAATGCAAAGAGTAAACTACTTTCTTTGAGAAGAGAGAAATAAGATTGACAGCAGAGTTTTGGAGGGATGATTCTACTTTGGTGTACTTTGTATTCTGATACAGTGTCCGAAGCTGCATTGCATCCCATACTTCGTCAATGCATTAAATATCTTCAGTGACAAAAGGAATACAATTAAGTGTCTCATACTGTCGTGGAGATTTCTAGAAGTGGATAGGCTAGATTAAAAATTACCTTTTAGATTATAAGTTTCTGGTTATTTTCCCTCTCTGTTTCCCCTACCTTATTAGCAATTCATGATATGAGCTCTTACCACTTCGTAAACTAAATAATGACTTGGGTATTGCACCAGGAGTCAAAGTAGTGTCCACAAGGCCTACGGATATAGTTTTAAGCGCTGAAAAAAAAATGTGGGGAGTAGTTGACACCTCATAAAAATAATTACAACATATAAATATTAATTGGGGATAAAAAAAAACCAGTCTTTCACCATAGCCTCCTATAGTACTGCTTAAGTACTAAACTGGGGATAATATTTCTTTTGCTTTTTTTTTTTACCATTAGGTGATTACAGAGAGATTCTCTACTAGTGAAGTACTACAGGTTTAGATAGTAGAGAAAGGCAATGAAAATAACAGAAAAATGCAGGATAAAATACTCAATTGAACATCAAAATGTGACTGAGCAAAACTAAACACATATAAATAGAATGTGGGGTGTACATGGCCATAAAGAATTCACTCTGCTGCTATATGTCCATTTCATATTAAAATATGCTTAAGTAAAATTATATGAAGAAATTAAATTTAAATATTTCAATATTTTTCATTCAATGTTTAATTGCAAACTAAATGTGAATGCATTTATTTTTGAATTTTTGCATTTTTTTAAGATTGTCAAATGGGAACATAATAACATAATAGAACAGAAAAAAATAACTGCAGAAGCAGAAAAAATCTCTAATAACCCAATAAATAATAGGGTTTTTTTGTATGAAGTGTCACTCTGTAGCTGGCTTGTAATACACCAATAATCCTCAAATGACTCATGCTTTCCTGAGGTATGATAAAGTCACGTTGCCAGTGACCTTCCCATACAGCCATGCCAATCTCTCCCCATGATTCTTCTTGATTGCACAAAACTAATATGCCCTTAATGGACTTTTCTGTACTACTAATTTGGGCAGTGTATTTATGTGTTGCTTTTTGTGTAGCTTGTTCAGCTTTTTACTGTTGTGGTTGCTGCCCTCTACCATTTCCATTTTTGTGTTATTTCAAGCATACCTCTAACTCCTTTAACTTAGGTAGTCTCTAAGTAGAACAGAAAATCTTGGAAAACTTAACAAAGGCCATAGAAGAAAATGTTTTCCAAGAGAGATTTGATGAATTCACTTTCATCTTTGGAATGACAACTGTAGATGCATTAATTTTAAAATATTTTTTTCTGAAAATTCTTCATAGCGCATTATGTCCCCCACGTGTTTTTCTAGCGTATGTTACAACAGATGGGATCAAATATCTCAACGCTTATTTACAGTTTTCACACTAAGACTAGGACACAGAATGCTAAAATATATGGTAAGATACTTATTTCAATTTACTGCAGCATGTCTGAATGATGACAGTTTTATTCCTATGTATTTTATCAGCTGTGTGACGCTACCATAAAGGGATATAACAGAGATAAGAAAAGTAGCACAAACCAAGAATTGCAATATTCATAAGCCTATTTAGGTATGAATTAACTGTTTTAACAAGTATAGGCACAATTTCTGCTCGTAGATTTTTAAAACACCTCCCCCTGCATTAATGTGTTATTCAAAGTTATTTAATATGATATCTTACTATATAATTTTGAAAGCTGAACTCTCAGTCTGTTGCGTAGAATTGTCCAGCAAAATCAAGGAGTCCTATTCTTGTTATTGCTTCCATGATAAAATACATGTAAAATATATCTCAAAGATTGCCCTTAGATATTAAGGGGTAAAAAAGAAGAGTGAAGCCTGGCAAGAATACAAAGCCGTCTTTCTAGATGATATTTCAAGAATTAAAGAAAAATGAGGACAAGAAACTTAAAAGGAAAAGAAAGGCAATAAGACTGCAGATATACTTGAGTCTTCTCTGAGACAGAATAAAAGTCTTTCTCAACCCTACTTTTCTATGAATGTTTTTTCTACAATTTTGTTTTCAGTCTTCTCTATAAAACTCTCCTCTGGATAGTTCTCTGCCTTGTATTTTGTCCATTGTCTCAGTGTTAAATGCCAAGTTCTCTAGAATAAAAAAAATACACAAAATTATGTTATCAGCTGTTGTGGCACACAGTGTTACTTCATGCATGTGTACCAGCTTGTGGGGGTCCTGAATGGCTCTTTGTCTCTTTGACAGGTACCATCCATCTCCGCATTCCTGAGTCCTCCCCAGTTGGGACAGCCATTGGCAGCGTTAAAGCCACAGATGCAGACACTGGAAAAAATGCAGAAGTAGAGTACAGAATTATAGATGGTGATGGGACCGATATGTTTGATATTGTGACACAGAAGGACACACAGGAAGGCATCATCACTGTGCGAAAGGTGTCTATTAACTGCATTCACTAAATGATTTTGATGTCAATGTCATGTCACAAGAGTTCATTGCTTACATCATGTGATAACACATGCTAATTGCTTAACATTTGCAAGCATCCCCCATCAGTGGCTAAAAGGTACTATTTCCTTTTAAGATGAACTGGAAATAAAAGGTGATGACCATATCTAAGATGCAGCATAGATTTAAAGCATTGTAAGCGAAGTATGAAAAAGTGGACCAACCCCAATGTGTTAGCACTAATTATCTCTGTGATTTCAAATTCAGACTTCTTAGGTATTTCTGTAACCTGTTTTCTTGAGCAAGCAATCAGCAGTTCATTCACTAATCAGAGACACAGATTTTCATTCTCTGTGAGATTCTCATCTATTTGGGTGAGATGAGATCTGTGTGCCAGAACATGGACATGAGCTGCAAATGTTATGGTTTTGTTCCTGTTTCCAATGTCTGAGAGGGCTGCCACATGAGCAATGTGTATGTAACGAAGGTGTTCCTCGTCCAGAGCTAGCTTCAGTTTTGCCCTCTGTGTTGCACTGTCAGAGCACTTTCAGATGCTTGTCTTCTAAGTCTAAGATCTCACAAGTAGAAATGCCACTCTCCTCAAAAATTTCCCTTCCAGAAGTCCCTTGGTCCTTGTCTTTGGGACTTTGAGATGAACTCCAAAGACTTCAGGCACCATTTTTAAGATAAAGCACTGTTTATATGAGCTTTCCAAACAAATGTCCTTAAGCATAGAATAATGAAATAAACAGTGCTATAAAAGATAATTTCACATCTCTTGATAATGGCAACCAAGGAAGAATGACATTCTGCAAGGAGTGTTCCTTTTTAATTTCTGTGTTTTATTGTGTTCATAGTCAGTGGAGTTTTTTATCTGGGAAAAAAACAAATTTACAAAAAAAAGTCTGAGATCTTATATTTTTTATTTTCCTAGTTTGTGAAGGCTTCTCTTGAGATGCTCTTTTCTTGCTTGCTTCAGATTTTCACACAATTATATTAAATCAATAGCATCTTGAAAAAAAAGTCTAGTAGCTGAATCAAGCACAAGAAATTTCCTAAATTACAATACAGCGGTTCCAAAAATGTCAATAAATACTAATGAACAAGATCTTCTGATTTTGTCATTAACAGTCTGACAGAATTTGCATTTTTCAGGATGCTCTCTCAGTCATGAATAAGTAGTTTATTCAATACTACAAACAACAGCACTAACAAGCAAGGAAGGAGATGAGAATGCTGAGTTCATTGATTCATTAAAATAGTCTCTTTTTTTTGTTGTTATTTATCCACTTTGATTGTAATTTCTGTTTTCAGTGGTGAATAACTACAAATAGCTTGTGTTCCTTTACAAAGCCTGCAAGTTATTAAGTCTGAATTTATTATGTGCTGTAGAAGAACTTTTTCTATACAAATTTTTCTATACAATTTCTCACAGACAAAATAATTGATTTTCCACAATTTCATATATTTGGGCAGGACTTTTGTTCATTACTGTGGATGTGCTGGAATGCCTGTATAATCTACAGGTTTCATATCCCTTTTTTGCACTGTAGGTGGACAAGATGTCCAAACTGGATGTGAATGTTGTAGTAGCAAGTTTACATATTCATGGTGCACATTCTGCCAGATTAAACCAATTAGAATAAATCAGGACTAGCATGTCTTCTTTGCTTTTAGGATTGAAGCCAGTGTCTCTTAACAGCTGAATGATACACTTTACAGACACAGCAATAGCCTCAGATCTAGGTTAAATAGTTGCTTTTCTCATTTGTATTCATAGATACTCTCCCATCTGCTCTGACTACTTTTTTAAAACAAGTCTGGGGCAGTGGGGAAACTCATTCTTTCACTGGACTGCATCTTTCTGCTTTTGAATAGTGTATTTAAATATCTAACATGGCACTTTGGCATCTTTAGTGAACATTAATTAGTATTTAAAACCAGCTAGGCAGAAAAAAACCCCGCATCAACCACCCATTTTGATGAATGAAAACCACCAGTTCTATATCTCTCTGAGAATCTGTGGGAGTTAATAAAGTCTTCTTTGTGTCAGAAAGGTAGATTTTCAGCTTGCTCATTTCCTTAGAATTATTAATTAGCTAACACTTTTCATCTATGACAGCTAGAAAAATTTGAAGGAATAGAATTATTTTCTATCCAAAATGATTTCTAATTATAACTGTGAACTGCTCCTCCTCCCATTTTAAAAAGGAACTGCTGACAAAAATGTCAAATATATTTTCAAAAAAAAAACCCTCTGATGTCGGATTCATTAAATTAAATGAAAAGGAACAAGATTAAACCCCACTGTTTCTCTAAATATAGAGAGCTTTGACACACACACCTTCCTCAAAAGACACCTAAAACATTCCTGATATTTAAGGCCCTCTATATAGAAATAAGAATACTCTGGTCATTTTGATTATCCAGGAGTTTACAGAATTTTCTATGAAACATTGGTGTTAAATATCTTGTTCTGGAATGTTTGTATTTCCAGTTGGTATCTCAAGCATTTTAAATGGTTATATGATTGTTTCAAATCCATATTCTTGTGAAACAGCTGCAAAATTCCCTGAATAACTGGTTAATTTGCACTGAAAATCTTTGTCATTCATGCTGAGATAATTTAACTAATATACAGGAAAAGATACTTCTAAAAACAATGTAATTTCTTATTAGACAAAGTGACTTCTGTGGTGGGGAAAATATTAACTGTGTTGGTGCTCCCACAATGCCGGGGCAGGATCTGATAAGGCTCGAGCCGGCTTCTGCTTCCATTATGCACATAGGTCAACATCTGCCAATATGTAAATCTAATTTAATAAAATTTGTCACCATTTTCATTTTTAGCCACTGGACTATGAGACAAGACGACTTTATACTTTGAAAGTAGAAGCTGAAAATACCCATGTGGATCCTCGTTTCTATTACCTTGGGCCTTTCAAAGACACAATTATTGTGAAAATCTCTGTAGAAGATGTAGATGAACCTCCTGTTTTCAGCAGGTCTTCTTACCTTTTTGAGGTGCATGAAGATATTGAGTTGGGCACAATAATAGGAACAGTAATGGCACGGGATCCTGATTCTGCCTCAAGTCCAATAAGGTAATATTTCAGTGTCTGTAAATACATTATTTACTAAATAAATAAAGATAAATAGTAATACAACAATAATTTCACATAGAGTTTTTTTTCTATTATTTATTAGAGTCTCAGAAATAGACAGAATTGAGAAAAGTGCTATCTGCAAACCTACAAATATGTCCGGCAACAACAATTTACTTCCACACAAGAGACACACAAAACATTTTCCAGTGCCACAATTCATAAAAAAACTTGATTTCAAGTAGTCCCATCAGGATTGCTTTTTACTTTGCACTGTGAAAAGCTTTTAGAGTGCTGATGAAACACATTCTAGTCTTCAATAAAACTAAGATCATGTATGAAATAAAATGAAATGCTTATCATATAAGCCAAATAGTCTTAAATATAATTTCTCTAGAAAATAGCAGGTTTTTGTTTTATTCTAGTTAAGAGTTATTAAAGTAAGCTAGTAGTAAAAAAACCAAAAACATTTGAGTAAGTCTTTATTGCACTATCAGAAGTTTTCATTGGCTGTTCTATTTTCTTTTTTGTTGTTGTTTTTATATTCATTTTGACATTGACTTGTTTATTGGGGTTTTATTTATTTGTCTTTCATATTTACTGCAATTGTGTGTAGTGGAGTGAGCAAACAACAGCCAACAAAACCATATAGATGCTATTTTCATATAACAGCATTTTTTATTTGGCTCAGTTTAGTTAAGTACTGTAAATGAAACCAGATGCACTTGAACAGTTTAGATCACTCATAAATTTTCATAGAAACATATGCATTTGTTTCTGTTGTACTATACAAGTGTACTATTTAACTTTATAAAAAAATTGGCCCAATTCTGACACATATTCTAAAAATCATTCTGTATTTGGCAGAAATCCTACATTTGATTCCAAATCAAAGGTTCAATTCTAATTTGAAGGCAATGTTAATATTAAAAAAAAAAATAAAAAAAGAGGAAAGAGAAATTTCTGGTACTAATTTGACAGTACTATAGCATGTTGGTGGACATCATGCCTGCCAGAAGTGTAGCAACTACAGAAATATAGAAGGTCCTTTAACATCTATACATGAAAGTTCTGCATGTGGACTTATTTTTTATGCAAGTTTTTTTATCTTGATCTCTAGTGAATTAATACATCCTAAATAGTAGAAGCTGAGCTTATAGCAATACTTTTGAACAGCTTGTAAATTAGCTGTCAGTCTCAGTCTGAAGAAACAGTATATCAAAGACCATTTTCCTTTCAGGATTAAATTAATTCTTTAATTATACATTGAAATTCTGATTTTTTAAAATAATTCTTCTGTATTCTTGTGAAAGATCCAATTATCAAATATTACACTATTGTATCACATCCTTAAAATCCAAATTCTAATTCCTTGTTCCATGGAGCTAACCTTCAGAATTTTCAGACGTATTTATAGAAACTAAATATATGTCTTTTCACAACTAACCTTTGTAATATAGAACATAAAACCTGTAGTGACTTGGGAAATATATGTTTTCTTTGACTTTTTATAATTTTTATGGTACTTTTTATTTTGTTGTCATATTTAGGTTTTCTCTGGATCGTCACACTGACCTTGACAGGATATTTAACATTCATTCTGGAAACGGGTCCATCTATACTTCCAAGCCACTTGACCGTGAGATATCCCAATGGCACAATCTTAGTGTTATAGCAGCTGAGATTAGTAAGCTAATTTGGTTTTCTTTTTCCTTTCAGTTTTCCTTAGCCTGTAAAGTTACAGCTGCAACTTTGTGATGAAAACATCCCTCCTTTATTTTCCCCCTGTCCCTTCATACTAGATGTTCTAGAAAAGTGAACTGTGGGGTAGCTAACAGCACCTGTCTCCTCATTGCTCTTTTCCTCACCTACCTCTATCACTGACCTTTAATGTCCAAATTGCTTCTGAAATGTTAGCCAACTGAATTATAAGAGTGGAGTAATTCTTTTTATTCCTTTTCTTGGAGGACAATAGCATGATTTTGCTGTTAAAATAGCAGAGTTTAGCATAGTAATCTATGTTTTTGTCTCTATCACTTTCTTCATTTCCCTAGAAATACTTTCATTATCTCTTCCTATGGTATCTACACCTACAGCTCTTAGAATCAATATATCTTACAGGTTCCATTCAGTTTCATTCCGAAGCTGTAGCATTTCTTGGACCATTTAAAACATTTAAAAGTTTGTACATACTTTAATGTTCAGAGTTTAAAGAGAAGAGCAGATATCCTCCTAAACCTTCATTATTGAGAATAGCTTTAATCAATGGACAGAAAATTTTCTAAGGGACAAAGGTCTGATCTTTGAAAACAGCATCCAAGAATCACTTCCTCTCCAAGTCACTTATTTTTTTTGGGGCTAATTCTGTATCAGTTAAAGAAAGAAAAAAATACTGGTCAGCAGTGAAACGTGACTGGCAAGAGTTACACTGCAGAGGACTAAATGGAACATTGTGTCCTGCCAATTAAACATTCGGCATGAGAAAAAAACCCAAAAAAAAACCCAAAGAAAACAAACAAACCAAAAAAAACCCACACAAAAAGTCCCCATCAAAAACAGTAGGGTTTTTTTTTTCAAAAACCTTTTTCTTTCTTGTGATGCTTTGCCCTGAGCTTGCAACCATTCAGAGTGCTGTCCAATGTACAAATTATTTTCAGATTTATATAATGATGAAACTTAGCATCCTTGCATGACTAGATCTTAGTGCTAAACTTATCTCCTTGTGAGGAAACTTGGAGCAAATTTACATTGTGGACCTATCTGGAGTAGCTAGCATTCTCCACAGAGATATGTTAATTTTGGAGAAAGAAGTGAAGAGGAATATTTAGATCTTTAAATATTTTAAAATGCTACCTGTGAAGCATGACAGAATGAAAGCAGTGTTAGAACTGATTTGAAAAGTTAGTACAAATATACAGAAGGCTATTAAAAACTGCATCCTAAACCTGGAAATTTAAATAATTCAGGATGTCAAAAAAGATCCACATCATGCTCTTAAGCAAAGGTGTTACTGATAACAAGCCAATGTAATTCCAGCTGCTCCTAAATGTCTTATGTTTTATTTAAAGCAGAAGAAAAAGGGGGGAAATCAGTAATTTGGAAAAATCTGTTATGTTGTTACTTATCCAGTTCCATTAATGCTAAAAAATCACATGGTGCTTAGCTACCACGCAGCAGAATTCCAAGAAACAGCTGCACTTTTTACACCCAGGCATTATTTATTATCTTTGGTATGGCAACAAGATCAGCAAGTGAGAACAGTGACACTTGTATTCCTGAATTAAGCTATACTAACAAAAGAACACTCTAATTAATAGTGGGATTTGGCAAGGGGGAGGTTATTCTTGTTTCTGAACCTAAAGTCTAAAAATCTACATTTATATTATTAAAGGCAATTTAAACATAAAAGAATCTTATTCAAATAAATTCTTTACCAAATTTTTGGAGGAGTACTTTAATTTTTGTTGTAATTTCTTGGAGTGGCAAGAGAGGAAAATTTTTCAAGACATGTATGCATGTGATCAACTAAACTAACTCAATCCCAGCCCAAACCAACACAATGCACAAATTATGTCTTTGATGTCTTCTGTCTGTAAAACAAACTAGATCACAAAGAATTTTAAAATTAAAGATCAAAACCTTACAAAACCTTGAGCCCACCAAGTGATCAAATTTGTTATTGTAATAGTGGGCATACTTTTAAAACACAGTATTTGAATATATTATTAATATTTACAGCCCCCTATCTTCATGAAAAACTTATATGCTCACTAGATCACAATACTTCATTTTTTTTCACTCTACATAAATAATTTCCTTATTTTTCAGGCCTGATTCTGACTTGTTGCTGGTTTGTACACTAAATATTGATCAGATTCAGACTTCATCTTGCATGTGTATTGCTCACGAAATTTGGAAGAAAACAGAAAACCCTTAATAAAAAAATAATCTCATGTTCTTCTCTCTTCTACTGTCAGACAACCCCAAAGATACTACTCGTGTTCCTGTCTATGTAAGAATTTTGGATGTTAATGACAATGCCCCACAGTTTGCAGTATTCTACGACACTTTCGTCTGTGAAAATGCAAGAGCTGGACAGGTATGCCTTTGACAAACTATTCCCACTATCCAGTTTTGCTACAGCACTCAATTGTAGATCCTTCTTGCCTATTGCTTTGGAAAAATCATGTCCAAATTAGCTTATGAAATGTTAAAAATGAAAGCAAATAAGCTCTGTAAGTGAGGCTTAGAGTGAAATGTCAATATATTACAAGTGCATCAGTGTTTCAATCACCACTTTTCCTTACCTAACCTTGTACTGCTGTTAAATCCTGATGAGATATGTCCGTGACATGGTCATTATTCACTTTGCCCTTAATTTCACAAATCATTATATGTAAATAAAAAGTTTGATCTATATTTTCAATAATTCTCCAATAGCAAAATTCAGATATATTTCAATCCATGCTGACAGTGATTACAAACAAAAAAAATCTGTCGCATTTTTTTTTTTCCAATTAGATTAATCTTTCCAGTTAGATTCATCTTTCATTATCACACCAAAAATTTCTGAAAAGAAAACATGCATTTTTAAATGATAACATAGTATTTTCTTTTGCTTCTTAAAGGCTACACAATGTGTACTTCATTTTAAGTGAAATGACTGTACTGCTTAATACCTAATTCCCAATAGGCAGTTGCTTATTAGAACTGTTTAAAAAATGTTTTCCTATTACATGTCCCAGAGCATAATCAGCCAATAATAAAGCCTTTAAAATGGTAGCCTCAGTGCTACCAAGTAGTACCTCAGTGCAACCCTTTCAGTATGTTTGAATAGAATATGGTACAAGTGCCAGCTTGTCTTAACTGTTGGAGTCCCACAGGTAAAACATTCAGGTTGTATTGCAAATTCCACATTCAGGTTGCTGTTCTTTGTTCCAAAGTGACATCAGTTTTAACTTACTACAAAAAATTTGAGGCCCAAATTTATAATGCATAAAATATCTAAAGGTACTGAGCAAATGCATTTGTCTGCTGTGACAGTTGCAAGAGAATTGAAGGTGTTAGATGAAGAGAAATCACTGGCTAAAAGTCTAGAATTTTGGACAGTTGAAGTGTCTACTATAAATGTTAAAATAACATTTTAATAATTTTCAATATGACATATGGATTAAGACTTGTAAAAGAAGAACATTGAATTTTCCTCTTCCAGCTTCACAAAAAAAAAAAAAAACCATCCTGTGTTAAAAAAAATAAAAATGCATGAATCCACAAATTTTACTCATCTGAGGTTTCAGAATTTTTTCTGTGCTGGTTACTAGTTCTAGAGTGCACAGGAAGTGTTAAGAGAGCAGTTAAATTTCTATGTAAATATATTTTAAGGAACAGGGTTTTTTTAATGCTATCTAGACTATTAAAGTCAGTATAATTTAAAAGTAAATATAAAAATATTTCTAAATTGCATTGTTTTATTGCTTACAATCAGAATAGGCTGTCAGTTAAAAAGTTGAATAAAGTAGCACTAATCATTTATAACTAATAAATGAGATTCTGAATAAGTTTACACTTATTTAAATTGTTATAGGGCTCAATAGTGTCTTTATCAGAAAAAACCTACCAAGGTTATTGAGAGGGCCATAAATATAAACATTTTTTAAGAAATCTGAGTTGCAAATGATGGCTTAGAGAAAGCAATTCACAGGAAGAGAAAAAATGTAATGCAGGATAACATTAATAATCTATTTGAATGTAATTATATTCTTCTTGTTTACTGGCAGCTCATAAATAAGACTTTTTATTTTTTGAATTCAATCTGTCCTGAGAGATTGTCATCAATCCAAATTGAACATGCTTTTCTGAGCTTCATTCCTCCCACATTTCTGCTATTTTTCTTCCCTTTCAGGTTTTCATAATTACATTTCATCCATAAAATTTATATCTATTTGGTCACTGAAACTAATGATGCTTCATCAGTCACAGATTCTCTGGTATTCATTTCAGTATTTCCATCTACTAAAGGCAGATATTATAATGAATATTATACTTTTCCATTTACTTAATTTGTACAGAAGCCTAAATTTTATACACACATATATATAGACACACACATAATATGATACCTAGGGAGGTGCACGTAAATCCATGTATACAAACATACACATATATGCAAATATATAGCAAGAGAGAAATGTGACTTTTGTAGTCTAAATGACTCAAAGGGTCTGTGATTGTTTTCCTGCTTGCTATTACTGCTGATGTCATATTGTACCATGAACTTACAAACGATGCAAATATCCTATCTGAAAAAACTCAAGCTATACACAAACAGCACCTCTGGCAGAATGCTATTTTGGTGGTTGCTGTTTCTTTGACCCCCCCAAAAATGAGGACAGTCTTAGTGAGATGGCATAAAGAGGACACAGGCATTCATGTGACCTACACAAGGCTGACTCAGTAGGAGTTCAGAGAAATAAAGCAGCAAAATGCTCAGACTGCTGCAGCCCTGCAAGCAAAGAAGTTCAGCTGTCCTCTGCCCCCAGGTGAGAAGAGCCAGGAGCTGGGCATCTGGACAGATGGAATCCCCCTGGTTTTGTCAGCTCCCAGCTGTCACATGTCTGGCAGCTCAGCTGCCAGCCTCCAAAGATCCGCTAATGTAAAAGAGAAGAATCAGTTTAGAAAGCAGAAGTCAGTCCTGCTTTAGAGAGATCTTGATGGAATCTGAGTATAACTTTTCTATATATTCATTTTTCCTATAGCAGATGTCAGAAGGGAGGCCCTTCTCTATTTGTAAATGATCTGCCAAAAGAAAAGAAGGCAGGAGTTGACCTTTGTCAGCAGCCAAGTGCACAACGAGCCCCTTCCTTCCCCCTCAACAGGGGGGAAGATGAACAAGGGGAGAAAAGATGAAAAATAAATGGCTTGAGACAAACTCACAAATTACCATCACTGGCAAAACAGACTCAATTTGGGGGAAAGTCACTTAATATGCTGTCCATTAAACATGGGGTGGGATCATGAGAAACAAAGAGAGAAGAACTAAAACAACTTCCCTTAATATCCCCCCTTCTTTCCAGGTTCACCTTCCCCCCTTCACTACTGACTTTCTTTTCTGGGACACCCCTTCCTCCTCACACTTTTCCCTGCCCCCGTGTGAGCATTTCCCATGGACTTCATTCCTTCAGGACAGATCTGCTGCAGCATTGGGATCGCCTCCAGATCCGCAGGGAAAGCCGTGCCCCGCCGGGCTCTCTCGCAGGCCGCAGGGCCATGCCTGCCGGGCCNGCCCCGGCACAGCCCCGGCGCTGCCAGCACTGGGACCTGACTCAAGTCACCTAAGTGACTTGACCCCACCTGACTCAAGTCCGCTGTGATGTTTAAATGGCTTGTTATTGTCTTGCTGTTACTAACCTTCATTTTACCCAATCCATACATCCCTTTTCACATGGCCAAATGTTATGTAAATAGATCTATCTCATAATGGATTCTCCTTCAAAGACATTTTAAAATAGGAATCATGTGGTCTATTTTTCTTTTCCCGATAACTTAATTCGGTATAGATTATATAAACACACTAGGTTTCTTGAACCAATTATTTTTTATGCTGCTCTTCATGTTATCAGCTCATTTCACCCATATAACAATCCTTATCAGGGATGCTTTTCTCACCATAATCTTGCTTAAACATGGTTTTTGGGATCTTCATATTTCCAAAAATTTTCTTCTTATATTCACCAAGTGTCTTTCTAAAAATAGCTAAAATTAATAGCTATTGAAAAACTAAAATCCCTAAGTTTTTTTTTTTTTCTAGCATTCAATTTTCCCTTCCTATTTTTTAAGATATTTCTATAAAAATTTCTTAAATCCTCTAATCCTGAAGTGTTATTTTATCTTTGTTTACTGCATATCTTTAATTTTTTTTTTTGACAAATGATAATCTGTGATAAACTTACTTGAAATGTTGTTCTCTTTCTTTCCCAGTTCCCCTGATTCGTTCTTACTTTAGTTTCTTCACCATAGATCTAAACCCTTCGCCATAGATCTAAACCACTGGAACCTTCCAGTGGTTTTACGAGTATCAGAATTTTGTCTTTGCCTCACCTTTTTCAAAAACTCTCAAAGGTTTACATTTTTTCACTTGGGCAAGTTTTTGAACTGCAAATTGATGTAGGGTTTCTAAAGAGTTCTGCTTTCTTTTTCTCAATAGCACATTATATTTTCTTTATCCTAAATTTAAAAGCAAACATATAGTATTTTTTTGAAGAAAACATCTGCCTGAAGAGTTGATGGAACTAATGCTTGCAGAGGTCCTACCAAGCAGAAAGATGAATTTTGTTGGAATAAGCAGACCATACAGCAAACTTGTTTCCAGTGGTTTATCAGTTTTTAGTGGCTAACAACCCTCATAACTGCTACTGGGCCCTTAATTTCCTGCCTGTTCTCATACAGAGAAATATCCATGGCTTCCCTGCAGTTACTGCTTTGTGGCATTTCTAGAAAGAAGCAACTTAGAGTGTTATACCCCTGTTTACAAGGTAATTGGTGTTTCCCATGGCTGGTCAGGTCTAAGAGAAAACCAACTGTTTTAAACCACATGTAAAACAGGATTTATCATGTTAAAACAGTAATCAGTATTATCAGGAAACAGTTTTCAAACTGCAATATAATGCTTTCAATTCTACACACTCTTTTTAAACTGTGATCATGAACACTCAGCAAATCAGTTGATTTTCAACAGCCTAACACCTACAACTGACCATATTCATGGTTGTTATGTAAAATGAACTAGTGGTTTTTTAATTTCATTTTGTAAATATCTATGAAAATTCATATGCTAATTGCTCACTAAATAATTAAAATATTCATTCTTCAAAACCAAATAATATTCTATGCTTCCATTATCAGTTTTATTCATTTAGAATATTATTGGAGGATTATGTAAGAAAACAGATTTAGAAAAAGACATAACTCCTGTTGAAAAAGCAAGGAAGCTGCTATATTAAAATAAATCCCATGCTTGCTTCATCAGGATATTTACTGCTATTTTCTGGATGGACAAGAGAGAAGTTGGGAGTTAGTCATGCATTTTTTAAGGCAAACAGGAGTGCACTGCAGTTGTTGATGTGAAAGATGATCAGACCTGACAAAAGCTGTGATATGAAGAGAAATGGCTGTATTTGGAAGAACTGGAAGAGGAAAAATAAACAGGCTTTAACACGTACACCACAGGGAAGGAATAGTGTTAAAAATTAGATGTAATTCCATGGTTGAAAAAGCAGTGCAATTTAAAATGATGGATAAGAAATGAAGAATAAAAATGATCTAGACTAAAGATAATCTATATTTGGAAGTTAAACTTAAGAACATAATTGAACCTTCAAGCATGCATGCACAAAAATCCAGACATAAATTCAGTTTATATGTCATGGTATAAAAAAAGCCCCAGACTGAAATTAGGCAATAAAGTCAAAAATAAAAGTCAAAAAAAATATTTTGCTTGTGAAACAATATTTAGCCACTCTTAAGTATAGAAATTTCAGTGAAAAAGTCACATATTCACTTATCTGACAGGTAAATAAAGGGGTTGCTATTACTTTCCCCAAAAATACCCAAAATTTGTTGCAGGCATTGCAGAAAGCTCTGAGTATGGAAATGACCTGGTGCACCTTACTCTGAGAATACATGATTCTCATCCCACTCCGAATTTGTGCATCTCTAGGGTGTGCTACAATTTTTTACAAGAGTAGAAATATGTATAAAATATAACTGGCATTTTTAATCTCAGGAATCATGTTGGTGTGTTCTCCTATACTAATAAATAGAAAAATAATGTTTAAGAAAAAATGCTTTAATGTTGAAATGTAATTTGAAACGTTAACTTTCCTTTCAAAAAATATCTGTTTGAGAAAATGCCGTTTTTATCACAAAACAAAAAACTTAATGTGAATTACTGTCTTAGGTGTTGATTTTAATTTAAAATGATGAATCAAAGAGGAAGTATAAAAACTACCAGCTACAGCTAAAACTATTTTTAGCAAGTTTTGTCCACTATGTAGCTACAAAAATGTACACGTGCACATGTACTATCACATGAAAAATACAGATGTTCTTTTTCCAAAAAACTTATATAAGACACTTGTTGAACATTTGTTTAGTTTTTATATTTTACAGAATAAATATTAAGTCAATATGTGTGAATGCTAAGTTATTCCAATGCTTTTCATCTTCTTTGATCAGACAGCTCTATCAAAAACCTAGGTGTATTTGGTCTTTTTGTTGTTGTTGTTTGTTTGCTTGCTTTTTTTCCTGCAGCTTATTCAAACCATAAGTGCAGTAGACAAAGATGACCCTCTTGGTGGACAAAAATTTTTCTTCAGTTTAGCTGCCGTTAACCCTAACTTCACTGTTCAGGATAACGAAGGTAAAATTCATGCCTGTTCCAAGGAAGGAATTTTATCTTTTCTGTCTGGCTGCATTCCTGAAATATATTTGCTTTTGATGTCTATCAATATATAGAGAAGCTGTGAAGGTTGCTACTATCAAGAATACTTTACCTGAATGAGGTTTAGGACTTCTACACTTGCATCTGTGTAGGTGAAACAAAAATGTGATAAAAAAAAAGTTTAAAAAAAAATCAGAAAAGTGTTGGCTTGGGGTAAGAGACAGATTAAATACTTGACTACAAAAGAAAAAAAGCTTTAAAAAATGCATTCAGATGACAAGTTGAGATTTTTCACTTTAGCCTTTTGTCACATAGTTTGGATTCCCCTGGCCTTCTGTTTTGCTTCTTCCTGACCATTAATAAAATAATGGTTCTGAGAGTCACTTTGGTTTTTCTTTTGATCCTTTCTCAATCTGTCTTTATCAGAGAAAATTTTCAGAAGCTTCTGTTGGGGAAGTGAGACTATGAATTTTAGCTTTCATTATTAGTATGACTAATTGAGAGAACTCTAGATTACAGAAGAAATAAATAAGAGGGGATGTGGTATTAGCCTTCAAATATGTCAAAGGCATAAAAGCAAAGGGAATAATCCTCTGTTCCTGATGAGTATTTCAGGATGTAGTAGACTACAAACAACAGCAGAAAAAAAAAAACCAGAAAACTTCTAGTGGTAGCGAAAATTAATTAAATCAAAGAGTTTGCATACCTTATAAAATTCCTTTCAGAAGAGGTATTTAAAGAGCCATAAGACATGTAATTTTTGATGTTGAGTGAAAACAAATAATGTTAAAATACATACAACCAGTGAAGGAAAGGAAGAAATAAAAACTTTGTGTTTTACATCTTGAAGTCTATGAAAACATACATGATTTAGTATTTTAAACAAAGGTTATATCTTGGTGGCTAGGTCCTGAGTACAGAGAGGTATAGATCTTGATATTTCCTTACTATCTGTAATTATTTTCTTTCTTTTTGCACGTGGGTTATTTCAGTTGTACCTGAAGTTGGCTGTCAAGATAGCTAACCACATAGCTCAGGCAACCCACAAATATGATGAAAATTAAATTTTCCTTTTAGTGTACATTAAACCTGTATTTTCTCCCACTTGGACTAAACAGTTATCAACTCTGGTGTTGGCTGCCACTCTAGCATTGTGGCTCTAACAGGAGAAGAAATAGTCTCTCCCTGTTATTAATTCCTTCACTTTCTTTCCTTCCCTCTGGCCACTCAGTGGACAGCTTTTGATGCTCAAGTATCCTGCACTCAACTAAGATTTGTCTGCTACAGATACAGTTTAGTATACACTTATAAAAAATGTGCAGGAATGCCTACCATCTTTCACAGTTTCTGAATTTCTAAGACAATTTCTATCCAAAAAAAGCCCTACTTCATGTTCTAAGGTACATAATTCATTGTTCTACAGTGTGTTGAAAGCGATTTGGTGTAGCAAATCTCATACTGAGGTGACAGCATTCCTGTGGGTGTTGTTACAGATGATCCACAGAAAGAATCTTCTAGAACAGAGTACTTGTTGAACTGCACAGTGAAAGTGGAAGGTTATTTTTCCTCGGTTGGTCGCTGCATTTCAGGGTTTCAGCCCTGAACTGTAACTGTGTCACACACTGCATGCATTAATCTATAGAACATTTTAAGCTTTGAGAAATCCTCTTTTCAAATCACACGCCAACATGGTGCAGAGACGCAGAGAAGCAGGCCAGATGTACCTAAAAACTTATAAATAGCTTTCTGATCAAATGGGAATGTTGTTAAAAAAAACAGAGATATCACTGTGATAACAGGATCTATTCTGAAGTCATATAAAATACGATAATTTGCATCTACTGTAAGTGATGTGGTTTCTGTTTGTGTAGCCTACAACAGTATCTTCTAATCAATCTAGATAACACTGCCAGGATTTTGACGAGACGGAATGGCTTTAGTCGACATGAAATAAGTACTTACCTTCTCCCGGTGGTGATCTCGGACAACGACTACCCGATCCAGAGCAGCACGGGCACGCTGACCATCCGCGTGTGTGCCTGTGACAGCCGGGGGAACATGCAGTCCTGCAGCGCCGAGGCCTTGCTGCTCCCTGCCGGCCTCAGCACGGGGGCACTGGTGGCCATTCTCCTCTGCATCATTATCCTGCTAGGTAAGAAGAGAAACCCATCTTCCCCTGCCCAGGAGCAAATATTTAAGGCCTGACTCGTTTCACAAAATTGTGCAGGTTGATTGAGTTAATGACCCTGGATTTTGCAAGAAGAATATAAGTGCAAGTTAAAATAAAAAGATAAAAACAAAGGCATACCCTTGTTATCTGCTAATTTAACACTGTAAATAAGAATTCAAGTCCCAGACTGTTAAACTATCACTGTGCAACCAGAAGCTCATTTATGCTCTTTTGTTACGTTGTCAAAAAAAAGAAAGGTCAGAGAGGATGAATAGTATAATCAAAAATTGCTTTCATGTCTTTCATTTTAAATTCTTTTTGAGGAAAAGTCTCTTTTTCATTTAAATAACTACTAAAAATCGATATGCAGTATATATTTCACATATAATATAACAGTAAGCAGCAATTGTACTGCATCAAAGCCCTGTCTATCCAGTAGTTTCAGTGCTGTAATAAAAAAAAAAAGGAAAATTTTGTAAAACCTCCATTTTGTGGTTTTCAGAATAACACTTAATGACCTATAATTCAACTCAAACCCACTTTTTAACAATATCCTTTGAGCTTGAAAAAGGAAAAATATCTTCAGAATAAACCTGGCTATTTTAAAGCTCATTACAGCTTCAGAAGGAGCATGCAGACAAGCTCATGGTCCTGTAAAGCAGAGCACACAATGTGTGCAAAATAGGTTTTTGATATAGACTTTATTGTGCTACCATTATACAGATAGAGGTGTTTATCCAGTTATCAAAAAAAAATGAGTTGGTGAAATGTAGCTGAAATGTAGTTCTTGCACCCGGTGGATTTGCTGCTAAGAAATTGTTAAATAGAGATCTTTCCCCATTCTTTGTTTCCCTCTTTAAGTTATAGTGGTGCTATTTGCTGCTCTGAAGAGGCAACGAAAGAAGGAGCCTTTGATCCTTTCTAAAGAGGACATCAGAGACAACATTGTGAGTTACAATGACGAAGGCGGTGGAGAGGAAGACACCCAAGCCTTTGATATCGGCACACTGAGGAATCCTGCAGCTATCGAGGATAAGAAGCTTCGGCGAGACATTATCCCTGAAACGTTATTTGTGCCACGGAGGACTCCTTCGGCACCAGACAACACGGATGTCCGGGATTTCATTAACCAAAGGCTAAAAGAGCACGACACTGATCCCTCCGCGCCGCCGTATGACTCGCTTGCAACCTATGCCTACGAAGGAAACGATTCCATAGCTGAATCCTTGAGCTCCTTGGAGTCAGGTACTACTGAAGGAGACCAAAACTATGATTACCTCCGAGAGTGGGGCCCTCGGTTTAATAAGCTAGCTGAGATGTACGGTGGAGGAGAAAGTGACAAAGACACTTCTTAACCTACAGTAGGCTACTTTTTTTCTTTTCCTTTGAGCGGAAGTAATTTTACAGACACCTTCTGCACTCAACAGTATTTAACATTCAGGAAAATTTTCCTGCCACTCAGCACAATGGTTTCCTTTTAAAATTTGTTTTAAACTTGTCCATTAATGTCATTCATTCTTTCTAGTAGGATGCCACTTGGAATATATACAACATTTTATTTAATCAAACTTCCAAGAGCCAAAGCTATGGAAATTCAGTGTTGTACATTTTAGTAAGTAAAATAAAAAATATCTTACCTTCAGAAATTTGAACAGGGTGATAATCCCTTAAGCAACCTCATGTACAAGCCGCTTCTGTTAGGTACATGTCCTATTCCTGCAAGTGCAGCTTTTAAGATGGCGAAGAAGAAAAAAATCCAATATGTCCTGTTCTGTACATTAAAATAAAACAAAATGTACACGTGGTGTTAATAAGTGTAATATGCAGCTGGTTTAAAAAAAAGTTTGTGCAACTTCATTTCATCAAATTCTATCTGCCAATGTTTTATATTTATATTTTTGTATTTATTTTTAAAAAATAAACCAGTTTTTACAACTATGTTAATGCTTGCCTGCCTGTTCTGGCCATGAGTTTCAAGCTTGAAGATAACATGGAATTTCTCCAGTGAGGTCACAACCAACTGCTAATACTTCTGCGCAGAAGTATTCTTCATACATACAACACAGTCTGAAGTGCTTGTGCTCACTGAAGCAGGAGCAAGTTATACACTTACTTGCTTGCTCAAAAGTGCTACTTTCTACAGTTCAATGTTTATGAGAATTTTTTGGTTTAATTTTTTAACTAAACTAATCATATTCTAATCTAGAAAGATGAATTACTATCTTTTGTCAACTCGAATAGCCTTATTCTAAAAACATGCTGGCACAATTTATCTATCCAAACACATAACATTAGTTTCAAAATCTCAGTATATTTGTTCTATAGTTCTCCATTTTGAATCATAATTACATCATCAGAAGTGATCTGTAAGTGCAACAGATAAAGCGTAAAAAGATGCTCAATACCTTTTAAGATCTTTTTTCCAAAGACAAATCATTTGCTGACAAACACAGTGTGTTGTTTTTCAACCACCTTTAAAGCTGTCAATCTGAAGACTAAGAAAGTGTCACAAAAACAAGTATCTCCTCCCCTCAACATACTGAGTTTTCTCAAGTCTGGTAAAAAGAAACCTGAGCATCTAGCTAACTGTAACTAAAAATATGCTTTAGCTATCACAAAATAGAGTAGGTATCCAGAAACATTTTGAAATGCCTCTTCTTTTTCCTTAATCTTTAGGTTACACAAGTTTTGTACTAGACAAGCACTGAAGACAATTTTGAAATGCTGCTGAGATTAAATAATTCCAGAGCCAAATGAAAGTATGTTAAAAGGTCTGTATTAGCTACCGTGGGAGAAAAACACCTGAAGGTTTATTCCTCCTCACTTTCTCTTAGCTAATTATTGGCATAACACCAAGAGATATTGGAAATATATTAGGCCTTTGAAAAGTGGAATGCCTCATTCTCTTTTAGTTGGATATTTCTTCTCCTTAAGGGGCTGAAAAAGCGCAGTGAAGTTGAAAGCTGAATACACTACCATTAAGCAATCTGTTTTGGTGCAATGGAGACCAAATTTTTATTGACTTGATATCAAGTTACACTATTTGATCTATTAAGAAACTGTGAATATTATGGATTTTTCTTCATTTTAATCAATAGTACTTTTATTAACTAATGATTTTTTAATATTCCTTAGCAGAATATTAATCTGAGAATATTAAGAAATGTCTTACATAGTCAGCATTACAAAGCCTTTTAAAAGTCTTACAGATGATACTGTTGATCTTCTTTATGACCACTTAGTGAACAGGACCTAATTTTTTTCTTCCAAATCCCCATTAGTTCTTCAACAGCATGCAATAAGAAGAAACAAACAGGTAATATCCAGTCATTAAATATATAAATAGACAAAAGACACTCTTCCAAAACTAATTTAGTCTACAGCAACACCGAGATCAATGACATGCTATGGATTTAACTGAGCACATACTAGGACAGAAGACAAAATAGGCTGTAAAACATCTGGATTTTTACCTCTTTGCTAAAAATAAAAAAATAAAAAAATAAAATAAAATAGGTTAAACAGGTCCAGATGACACTTCTACATATAACTCAGTAAAAATCTCTGGTTTGTTTCCAGAAGGAAAAAACAAATACACACATCTCCCTCACTATTCATCTATATCAGCAAATATCAAATAAGACTCTATGACTTTGATTTGCATAACAGTACTAATTTCCAAGTAATAACTGTAAGGAAATATTTTTCTATCACTGTGTTGGAGGAAGTTATTTTATAACTCTTCAGCAGAATCTGAATCTGATGTTTAAAATTTAATCTTGTGTGTGTTATTAAATAAAATATTAGTATACATTGTGAAAGTATATATAAACCATATATAAACATGCTACTAACATTATTATATAAATAGCATAAAATATTTTTTTAAAATTTGTTGCCATATCCTTGGACATTTATTTCTCAGTACATTTTAGGAAAATTTAGGAATCAAGGGCGCTATTACAATGTCTTCTTGCACCCTTAAAATAATGAGGAATTGGAAAGTGAAGCTCCTAGACAAGTCAAAGTGGAAAATTGTAAAACAGGATACCTTCTACCCAAGTAGTATCTCCTAAGCTCAGCCACATGAAATCGGATGAAAATTAACAAAACATACCAACATGTAGTAAGCAAAATCATGGTATTGTTTAGTCTGAATTCACTTTCTATATGTTCTTAAGACAAAATTGCCACAGGACCACAGAAACAAAGAAAATAAATTGGTATTGCATTTCAGTTGGAATTTACATGTTATTTACAAGACACCTTATGAATGTTTAAAAAGTCAGAAGCATATAAAAACTATAGTAGCCACTGGACATGCAATTGACAGTGAGTTCTTAGAGTCTGTTACAAAAAAAAAAATAAGGTATATTTAAAGGGATTTTATGGCAGCAGATTTGCACAAGATCTTATGTTAGTGACAACAGTGTAAAGAGTAATTTTCATAGGGCCTTCAGGAAAGTGGTTGATAGGGGGAACAGTCTAAAGAGAGTAAAAACACCTCAGAGTACAAAACAAGCACTTAAAACAACAAAATCCTCATGTTGCAAAGATCAGGTAATATCCACCAGCTTCCATCTCTGTATATTCAGATGTTTTTCACTCATTCACTCTTACAGCATATTGTATTTCCATAATTTCTGCTTCAGTCATATGTAATAATATTCCCAGACCAAGTGTTTACCCTTCATTCCTCTCACTTACTGTCCAGTGTGACTCTGTTGCCATTGAATCACATGTTCCTATGGCTTCTTAAATTTTTCCTGTGCTGCCTGTCACACAAAGTTGGAAGAAAGAGGACTAATTTTGCTACATTATTTCCCTTCAAACCTGTTACTATAATTTGCTCCTGCTGGGTTAACTACATAAACATTTGTTAATGGCTACAGAGCTGCTCGTTATGCTAATAACAGAATATTCTGAGTTGGAAGGCACCCACAAGAATCCTTATGAATGATGGAGAAAATTAAATGCAATCATTTCTCCAGGTTACCTCAGACTAAAATTTTTGACAGAGTTCCTCTAAGTTTATTCAATATTGAGTAAAAAGCAAATACTCTCTTTTGGCCCATCACTAACTACTCAAAAGCAAAAAAAAAACCAAAATAAAACAAAACAAAACAACAACAACAACAACAAAAAAAAAAACCAAAAAAAAAAAAAAAAACAAAAAAAAAAAAAAAAAAAAAAAAACAAAAAAAAAAAAAAAAAAAAAAAAAAAAAAAAAAAAAAAAAAAAAAAAAAAAAAAAAAAACCCAAACCAATGAACCTTTCAGGAAGCTAGTTAGTAATATACATCTTATATAAGAATACAAAGAGTTTAGGTTTCCTTACTTTTTGTCAAATAACTTGAACTGTAAACCAGGAAATAAAAGTTACTAGGAGCCTTCAAACACTCTGTTATCATTATCAGGCTCACTTGAACAGCACAAAAAATCACTCAGCTGTAATCTGTTCATAGCAAGATGCACAAATAGATGTTCAATCTAAAACAATTTCACTTATTCATAACAGTGTTTTCTGTTATGTTCAAAGCCATCCTATAAATAGTAAACATAAGGAGATAATTGGAAATATAAGGAGACATGTGAATACAACTTTTATTTTTCCAACAAAGTATTCTGGGCTTCTCTACTGTCTCTCGAGTTTTTCAGAGGCTTATTTGAACTCTAATCTAATATGGTTAGGCTGGATGAAAAGTCACTTTCTACATGACAGAAGATAGAACTAATAACATGGGAATTCACAAATACAATAAGCCAGACAGAATTTTTAAAAGTCTTTAGTTTTCTCTTCTTCACTGCTATTTTTGGTGTCCATTTTAAAAGAATATAGTCAACCATGAAATCAAAATGACAGTTTTTAAACCAATATTTTCTTTGGAATGCCAGTTTCTCTTGAGTTTTTCCCCCCCAAAAAAAAATCAAAACAAGCACTTAATTTTTGAGAAAATTCATTGTCTTTAAATTGATTTAAACCCTAGTCAACAAGGAAAAACTCAAAATATATTTGAAAATAAATATGAAATATTCCTTTATTTTTTTACTACAAACTAGAAATCATATTAATTTTGAACTCACATTTGGCAAAATAATTTTGTACATTTTCATTAATGTTTGCCAAATGATATTTTGTTTATTGACTAAATTTTGAAAGGTAAGCATTTTATAAATATTTTTGCACCCATGTCTAGGTACTGTGTGTGGAAACTTCTAGCAAAACTTTTTGAGGGAAGCAGAACAAATTCCAATGTATTATATTCGCTAAAAGGTCAGAGGAAAGTCAGTAACTGAATCTAAAACATATCTAGAAAGTATCTATGAAAACATGAATTATATTCAGGATCTAATATTCACTGTGTTTTCAATAACAGAATCAGGAATCTGATTATATATATATTTTTTTTATAATAAAAACAAAAAAATATATACCAGGTTCAAAGAGAAAAGGAGGTTATTTTTCCGATACAAAGCACACTTTAGACTATGGATTACCTTGCTGCAAGGTTTTGTAGATGCCAACTGCTTAAATGGATTACAAAATTGTTTAAGGAAATGTTTCAAAAGCCCCTCCATGTAAGTTTTAATCAATCAAGAAGGCCCAAAATTTTACACTGCCAGTGATCATAGGAGAAACTGCTATATGTAATTATCACTACATGCTTACTTTATGCTTTCACTCTTCCTAACCACCCACAGCTGGGCACCATCAAAAACAGATTTTGATGATCTAGACATCTGGATTTCTGTTACAATGGTTAATATAGTCTCATTTGTGTGACCTTCCCTCTAATTCTCAATGGATCAAATGGATCAAAAGTCCTTGACACTCTTTCAATATATCTCTAACTGTTGCTAAATTGTCATGCCAGAAAGCGTTTTAACAATATCCAGAAGAGAAGTAGATTGGGAGAATGTTAGATGGTTTTGACAGAAAAAGCTCTATTTTACCTTTACTCAGCTAAACTCGCCTTCCTTTCACTACAGTTGCACTTTAATATAAGTGGAGCCAAAATATGAATTTATTCTAAGAAAATTTAGTGGATACTTTTCTAAGACATGTATGGCATAACAGCTAGCAAACACTAGGTTTAATGAGAGGATATGTAAATTGCAATTTAAAATATTTCCCTCTACATGAAAGTCCATCAGACATAGTCAAGGATATTAAAGTTTATTTAGCTGCCATAAGCATCATTTTATTTAGTAATGGAAGTTGGTAAACCTTGTTTATAACTCAGAGGATGCTGAAAACTATTATTGGAAGGAAACTGTTGCCCAACTTCTTTCTGTCCTCCAAATTATTCATGTTTGAGAAGTAGTTTTGCTTACTACTCTTTTTGTTACATTCAAAGTAAATTGTAATCCAAAGAAAATACTATTTCTAACATCAATATTCCATATATATATATATATGTGTGTGTGTGTGTGTGTGTGTATTCATGTTCTAGATAAACATATCACAATATAGATAAACATGTACACAATATTAATGCATGAAAAGGAAAACAAACATGTTACATTCCTATTAATAAGACGCAATTTTGGAAATGTCACAGTAACCTTTCTGGATGACACTCCCAGCAGAGAAACTTCAGGAAACTGCTATGCACAATTATACCAAAGATATATAAACCTTCCTGCATCACCAACTCAAAACAGTGACCTGAGCAGCCTTGGTACAAATGAGGCTGGAAGACAGAAAAAAACAAAATCATGAAGGTTGTCTTCTGACCTTTAATTATATAATCTGAAAAACAGTTCTGTTATAAAAGTGTTCCTTTGTAGCCAAGGCCTCAGTCTGGCTTCCATACAAGTGCACTAGAGAGAGAGAGAAAAAAATCTTCTTCCTCACTGCAAATTTCCATGCACTCCAAGTATTATGGTAACTCTTATGCTCCCCTATTTTAGTTCTGCTTGCTCTATTTTCCTCAGTTCCATACTGGGTAGTCTTGTTTTGGGAATAGTTAGAGGCTACTGTAAAATGACTATTTTCTGTAGAGATTTGCCTCATTTCATACTGAGATTGTCATTTGTAGTAAAAATATTCCAACAAAATACCACTTCCCAAGGAAGCAATTTTCTATTTCTACTTCTACTGGAGAGTTAAAATGAAATAAATATTGAAAACCATGACCTATATAGTTCTGAATTTCTGAGCTCCAGGCTTGTGGCAAAACTGTCACTCCTTCAAGAATTCGCAGCTACATATCTCAGCTGGGAGGTATTTTCTTACTTCAGTAGTAATTCCTCAGGTCTTATTTTCAAAAGATGCATAAATAAGCCTTTTAGACCATGAGGATTTTTATTGCTCAATTAATTGTCAAACACTGGTCTTCTATAGTGGCAGGCACAATAGGAGTGCCAAAAAAAATCAACCAACCAACCCAACCTCCCCCCCAAAAAAAAAACCAAAAAAAAAAAACCAAAAACAAAAACACAAACAGAAAAAACCCCAACAAAACCAAAACTAAATAAAAAAAAAACACAAGAAAACCCCATAAAACCAAAGAAAACCCCCCAAAAAACCCAACAAAAAAAAAAAAACACAAGAAAACCCCATAAAACCAAAAAAACCCCCCCAAAAAACCCAACAAAAAAAAAAAAACACAAGAAAACCCCATAAAACCAAAAAAACCCCCCCAAAAAACCCAAACAAACAAAAAAAAAACAAAACAAAACAAAAGTGTTTTTTTGCTTGATAGCCCCTTCTAAGGAGAATAAGGCACATTAAGTATTTGGCTACCCATTTGACAAAGTCAATAGTTACTTATGAAGTGCAGGCTAGCTTTCCTTCAGCAAAGAAAAAAGAAACGGAAAAAAACACCACATGATTAAAACTCACCTGTAACACACACATAGAATAAAGAAATAAGCACAGCCTCAATAACAACATTTTCTGAGTTGCCTTTACAGCCTTAATTTTGTTAACTAATAATGAGTATTATTCCCACTAGTATTTGATAAAGTTAATCATATTTTTCCTTACAAATTCAGTTATACCTGTATTCTAACATGTAAAGAACCATTTCATACATAAAATTTGAAAATGTGACTGGTCTAAGATTCCCTTGTAGCTTTAGCTTATTTAAAATGTGAGGAAAATTTGGGGTTTTTTTGTTTGCTTACTGTAAATAAGGGCCTGACAGATTATTGTTTCCTGAAAAAAAAATAGAATCTTTTATTTATATTAATATTAGTAAATCTTCAGAGTTCTTATCTGTCATACAGGAAAATAGAAAAAACATACCCGAAACCTTCAACTATAAAACATTAAAAAAAAAGACTTTTTATCAGCAGAGACAGAAAAGCAAATTCTATTTCCCTAAAATTCCAGTTCATAGGGTAAAAGCATGATTGAATAATAAATTATAAATATTCTTAAAAGTAGATTTAGCAATCTTTTCAGTATTTATTCCTTTATGATAACACATTAAGAAACCCTCAAGTAAGAATATGACTTACTGCTGTCATATTTATTCACAGGCATGTGCTGACTAATACCATAGGCCTTACCCCTACTCTTAAGAACTGTCAGAATAAAATCAAATATCTATGTGAAATTGCTCTTATAAAGTGCTGTAGTCTTCTGCCTTTGGTTCAGTACACATTTTTGCAGATGTAAAACATGCTTACAAATTGAAACTGGTTTTTGACTGAGACAGTGTGCAAACAGTCCTGTGTAGCTGCTGTCTAAATTCTAATCTTTGTAGTTCCAGACTAAAAACTTGCCTGATTATGCTTGTTATAGGATGTTATTTCTTTCAGCACCAAGTACATCATGTTACAAACCGCACAAAGAATGCCTTGACGCTGTTAAAATGAACGTCAGTAAGCTTCTTTGAAGGTACCTAAAACCAGAATTGAGAGTAAGTTTGAAGACCTGTAACTGAAAAACAGAGGGAACCATTCTCAAAGTTTTTATGTAAGGAAAAACAAATCAACCTACAGAGCTTACAAGAATCTGCACAGTTAAGATTCAGCTTTGTAGCTATTCGTCCGGTCTGTCAATTTCAATAAAAACAAAAAAAAAATTCTGTGATTACATCCCTTAATTTAATTAATGTAAGTAAAAGCAATAGCAATCAACATTCATATGTGCAGATAAAATCTCTTTAAGCCCACTGAAAAAACTACTCCTGGCCACTGTCAGTTATTTATATATATCTAAGCCATTTAATGCACAATTATCTTACATAAGATATTAAAGGAAAAATATTTTATGTTTAAAAGTAAAATGTCAGGAGAGGGGAACAGTCTAGTTTTTTTCTAGCACCCAAATGCTATGAAATGAATTAACAGCAATTCATGCTGCCACTGGAAGTTGAATATAAATTCATTTTTTTATTTATAAAGTAATGAAAGGTGAATAATGTTTTGGGTTTGTTTTGGTTTGGGGTTTTTTTGCCGTGTTATTACAGGAAAAAGTGTCAAAATAATGTAGCAATATAATACTGTTGCATTACTTGAAAAACTGGCCAATGTTTCCTTCTATCATTAGTTCAACTTTATTACTTCCAGTCGATGTATCTCAAACAGGTTCAGTTCAGTTAAGTGCAAATGAGCCATTCACAGCCTTACTGAATATTTTTAGGCCCTTGTCCCTGTTGGCACCTTGATATTCCTCTGCTGATGTTAAAGAAAGTAGAACCCTAAAGTGATTAGACAACTTTAATGTAATTTCAGCAAGATCCAGTTTGAGTTAGTCAGGATCATTTACTTTATGAATTCTGTGTATTTCATCTCTTTCATAACTATAGTGGGATTTGTCCATCACAATCAAGGAAGTAGAACTTGCAAACATAAAAACATATGAATAAATAAAACCTGCTATTAAAATAAATTTGTTTTGAGAAATCAGTATGTACTAGTAAAATCAGCTTGTTTATTCATTCTGAAAATCTACTTTTCCCTTATTAGTTCTTCAGTAAAGAACAGCCACAGAGTTTTAAAAAGAAAAACAACAGGCTATGGGTTTTTTAACTCTCTTCTTCATTAGAGATTGGCATAAACTAAGCTGTGTACTGAGGATGAGGGGGATTACATTTGAAAAGAAGCTGTAGTAGATTCTACTACTATATCCTAGTGCAGTTCCAGAAAGAAGCAGCATTCCTTTCCTTTAAAGGCATCAGTTCCAGATGGATTAGGAGCAAAATGAGACTAGGGAAAAGACAATTTCAAGTCCAAAGTCTGTGACCCTTTCCTGATTCATAAAAACAATTAGAAGCAATGAAAAGATATATATATATTTTTTTACCTATTACTTTAAGAAAACTAAGACCTAAAATTATCTATATTTCTGCCTGGCATTACTATGACTGAAGATAGCCCAAATCTCTTCCTGTTATTACTACATTTCAGGGAAATTTCTTTGTTAATATTTCAAAATTACTTTGAGAATCAGATGTATATGTTAATAGCAGAGCACATCTATTACTTGAATCTCACATATTTGGTTACAGGTTCTTCTTAACCAGAAGACTTATGAAGAATGGCAAGAATTATCCAAACCTGCTCCATTTTTTGATCTTTGCTGGTGCTCCTGCTGAAATGTATACATTTCAAAAATATCACCTAAGCCATTCAAGATGGATTCAAGATACAGCTGTCTAAAACACATTCTATAAGACCAAATATTTTTGACTTTCAGTGAGAAGCTCTATATTTCTAGTGTCTCTGCAAGTTATCATCTGTTTTCTTGATGATATGCAAATATCAGCATATTTCAGTTATATCATCTTGAATATACTTTAATAGAAAGCCAAATATTCAGCAACAATGATATTTTTACAGCATGGAAAAAAAAAAAAAAAGCTGCTTAAAATTAGGTCTTATGATATCGCCAAGAGCTTGTATAAAACTGAGCTCCTGACTCCCATGTTAACTGTACATTTTGTTTTAGGAAGACACATTTTAAAAGTGTACAGGAATAAAATAAATTATTTTTCACAAGTATTAGTATATTTCATAATATTTTCACAATAAAGGTATATCATCCCTCTCTGATAAGAGAGCTCTGATTATGTCTCTCTGTTGAAACATTTCTGACACATTTCAGCACATCATTAGAAGTATCAATTTCACAAAGATGGAATAGCTCAAGAAACACGTCATATAGATTTCTGACTACACAGGACATGCATGTTATTATCTCACTAAGAGATATATAGGAAATGGCTCACAAACTATAAATTAGAGCATTTGAAATTTCTTCTCTAGACAAACTCGTTTTACAAATACAAAATTAACCACTATTTGAGTTAATGACAATTAATCCTCATGCCCAAGTGAACAACTTCTCATGTATAGTATTTAACTTCAATACTGTTTTGTGTGAGAAAAAAGTGAGTTACATTAAGAATTAAAATATGTTTATGTTAGCATATTCAAAACTGTTATTGTATGTTTTATTTATTTAGTGAGGTTTTGCTGTGGGATAATGCATCAGTACATGGTGAAACATTTCTAGTGCTTTTCAGTATAACTGATGTGCCAATTGAAAAGAAGTAAAAGCACAACCAAATCTGATGCTCTATATTTGGAAATTAAAAGCTTTTTTTTTTTTTTTTTAATGGGCTTCAAATCCTCCTATTCTGATTTACGTGTCTTTCATCTGCCTTTCCCCATTTCCCTGCCCCCCCCCCCTTTTAAACATTATCTTTTTTCAACTGGACTGGTGCTTCAAGCAGAGGCATATTATGCAAAAATGCTGCCAAACTGCTTTCACCTTAATGTTTTGGACTCAATCCCATAATGATGGCATAAACTGGCCCTTCATGGAAGATTATGTTGCTGTAATAATTGTTTTTTCAATTCTATTATTTTAAGACTTTTATTTAAAATATACTCAAGACTAGATGTCCTGCAGTATTGTTATCAATGCAAAACATAAAACACTAGGTAAAATTAGAAAAAGGCAAAGCCAGGTATTCATTTAGTGGTTTTACATACTAAAGAAATATCTGTTAGAATGCTCTTCATTTTTTCTTTTTGTTGTTGTTCATATTACATAGTACTATCTTCATAGAAAAGAAATCTCATGTCCCAACACCATAGTACAACTTTGGGTGATGTTCGATTAGGAACCTCTCAATATATTTTACATAAATTGTAAATATGGCAAAAAAAATTGTGGCTCTGTAGCATCTCTTCTGGGTTGAAGTCTCAGAACAGTCTTAGCTCTTTTTCAGCCAGCCATGTTATCCTGCTGAAGACTTGGCTGCTCATTCTTGGTCAGCCAAATCCAATGTCTGATGCCGGAGACTGTAATTATTCATTCTTTCCATGTTGTCTCAGTTTGGGAAGACAGGTGTCTGTTAAGGAAGGCCAGAGCCTCCCCTGGAATAGAGAATGTAAACCCCCTCCCTCTAAATTGTTATAAAATTTAAATCAAGAGGCTCTCAGGCAGAAAATATGGGAGCAGGGATAACAGTCCTTTACTAGGGAAGCAAACAGAACTCAACCTGACATTCGGTTGGTCAGGGTGTAGTCTCAGTCCAATTGGAATTGTGGCTGCAGTCTTCCTGGACTCAGTCCTCAGGTGTGGTTCTGTTGGAACAGGAAATCCTGTCGAAGGAAAGGTGAAGATCTTCCTCTGCTGATCCAGTTGAAAAGGGGTAATTCTCTCTCTGAGCAAAACCCAGCAAGACCTGTCCTGTCTCTCCAGACTCTCAGCTATATCTGTGTAGGAATGTTTGGCTCCTCCCTCTGGGTGGAGCATCTCACAATGGGATGTTAAAGTTCTTATCAATCATGCACTGACATTCAATAGCCTGTTATCAGCAGATATCTCCCTGGAGGGAGGAGTGCTTGTGGAAGAGATAAGGAAAACTGCCTACTTAACAGAAGACAACTGCCATACAGATGGCAAATAGAATCGTATTTGTTTCACAATCCACAACACATGTAAAACCTTTGGAAGGTTCACTTCATGTGTAAAAAGACCTGTACTGTTTTTTTAAACAACGAAGTATGAAGATGCAATGGTGTTCAAAGCTTTTCTGAAGTCTTATTCTTTTTTCATTAAATGTGAAGCATTCTTTACTATGGCACTTGCAGTATTAAAGGTAGGATATATTATTTCTCTAAGGAAGCTACATCAGCTGTTGCAGGCTAAGGAACACACATTTTTCAGGCTGAGAAAAAATATAATTTTGTATAGAATCTCATCTTTTCTAAAATGCTTTCTAAAACGTGGCAATAAAACACCTGATTTAGCCAATTCAGCTTCTGCCTTCATAACATTTACAGCAGTGAAACTGATCTATTTTGCTTCCATGCAAATTTTGAAGGAAAGCACATTTCAGTTAATTTCTTTGGGTTTTCTAACAGGAAATAATAAAATTTTTGCATACCTTTTTTCAGATAAATATTGAGTGTTTTTTTTTTTCTTAAAATATCTTTTGTTGGCAAAAATTCAGTGTAGTGGGGAAATAGCCAGCGATTTTCTTTGAAAATCACTGATTGTTATTTCATTTAACCCTTCTGAAAAAGTGTTTCACACCTCATTTCTGCAGATGTTATACCTTCTGAACTGCTCCTTACTTTCATGCTAATTAGTTATTTCACACATTTTTCACAGGTCTTTATTTGTCAGGGACTGTGAGAGGGTTTGCACTATAAAGCGAATGGCATCATTATGAGATAGGACTTTTCTATGAAAGACAAAACCTGAATTCTGACTCTCTGAAACACCTACTGCTGTGCATACTGTCATGCAGGGCTTGACTGTCTGCATGCTGTTTTCTTTTCTCTAGGTAATTTCAGAGATTTTGGCTAAGAATAAGACAGTTGTGATCAACTGCATGTGGAATATATTAACACCCATTTCCCTGTACATACATAGAGAAAAATATAAAATGCTGATATGAAATGTTTCCTCCCAACTTGCTTTTACCAGACCGCAATACTCCTATGAGAGGTTTTGTTTAACTTGTGATTAAACACAATGTCTCCTAAATGTATGGACAAGGAAATTTGGTGACCAGAGGTGTCATAAACCTATCAGTTATTCTGTGGTATTCACATTAACCTTTTTGCTCTTTTGCCAAGGTGAGGGTGGAAAAACCTTTCCTTACAGGAATGTGAAAATTGGGTCATTATTATTATTATTATTTATGCATAAAATATATTCTGAGACACTAAATTGTAGACAGGTTTGGTTTTTTGTTGTTTGTTTGTTTGTTTGTTTGTTTGTTTTTTATTGCAAACCAAATCAACAAAACAAATATATGTTGCAACACATCGTTTGCAGCTGACAAAGTTTGGAATAGATATTTGGAAGATTTTAAGTAAACAAAAATTCATGACCTGCCTAGTGGATAAAGGAAAAGTTGTGGATTTAATCTACCTGGTGAATGGAGTTACATGCAGCTGGCTACCAGTCAAAAGTGGTATTCCCCAGGGCTCAGGATTGGGGCCAGTCAATGATCTGTCTGATGGGATCGAACACATCCATGCAGGATGGCATTAAATTGGTGGGAATGTTAATCTGCTGTTAAGTAGGAGGGCTCTGCAGAGGGATATGGACATGCTGGATTAATGGGCCGAGGCCAGTTGTATGAAGTTCAATGAGGAAAATGCTGGGTCCAACACTTGATTCACAATGAACCCAAGCAACACTACAGGATGGGGGCAGAGTGTCTGGAAAATGGCCCAGCAGAAGAGAATCTGGGGGTGCGGGTCAACAGCTGACTGAACATGATCCAGCAAGTGCCCAGGTGGCCAGGAAGGCCAATAGGATCCTGGCCTGTGTCAGCAGTAGTGTGGCCAGCAGCACCAGGGCAGTGATTGTCTCCATGTACTCAGTGCTGCTGAAGCTGCACCTCAAGTCCTATGTCCAATTCTGGGTCCCTCACCAAAAGAAAGACATTGAAGTGCTGGAGCATGTCTGGAGAAGGGTAATGGGGGTGATGAAGGGTCTAGAGAGGAAGTCCTATGAGGAGCAGCTGAGGGAGCTGAGATTGTTCGGCCTGGAGTAAAAGAGGCTCAGGGGAGATCCTATCACTCTCTACAACTACCTGAAAGGNAGCAGAAGAGAATCTGGGGGTGCGGGTCAACAGCTGACTGAACATGATCCAGCAAGTGCCCAGGTGGCCAGGAAGGCCAATAGGATCCTGGCCTGTGTCAGCAGTAGTGTGGCCAGCAGCACCAGGGCAGTGATTGTCTCCATGTACTCAGTGCTGCTGAAGCTGCACCTCAAGTCCTATGTCCAATTCTGGGTCCCTCACCAAAAGAAAGACATTGAAGTGCTGGAGCATGTCTGGAGAAGGGTAATGGGGGTGATGAAGGGTCTAGAGAGGAAGTCCTATGAGGAGCAGCTGAGGGAGCTGAGATTGTTCGGCCTGGAGTAAAAGAGGCTCAGGGGAGATCCTATCACTCTCTACAACTACCTGAAAGGAGGCTGCAGCCAGGTGGGAGTTGTCATTTTTCAGCTGCAGCTAGCAACTGGACAAGAGTAAATGGTCACAAGATGTGACAGGGGGAGGTTCAGAGTGGACATCAGGAATAATTTCTTCATGGAGAGGGTGGTTAAGCATTGGAACAGGCTTCCTGGGGCAGTGATAGAGCCACCATCACTGGAGGTGTTCAAGACATTCACTGTGGCTCAGTTGACATTACGGTGTTCAGTCCGAGGTCGAACTCAGTGATCGTGGAGGTCTTTTCTAAACTTAAGGGTTCTATGATTCTATGATTTGGTTTTAAAAAAAAAAATGTTCCATCTTTCTTGATTTCTCCTGGGTTTTATTACTGAATAAAAAGTCATTGATCACTCTTGAGACAGAGATACCTTCTACAAGTATGAAACATAGGTAACTCAGTAATTAAACTAACCAGGTCCAACTTGGTTTTCTTCAAACTCTTCAGGTTCCAGCTGTGAATCCTGTCTCTCCAGCCATTCTTTTCACATCATTCTCTTTTCCAACTGTGAGCAGTCTTTCAGCAGAGAGGGGTAGAATTGTACTTACCTATTTAAGGCTAGAAGTAATGGAAAACTGCCATATGGTGATGATATTCCCATTAGATATAGCAAGTTAATGTGCATGTACCGCTTCACGCATGCATTTTGCATAGATTGAAAAAGAAATTATGGTGATAACTTTCAAGTCTCCGAAGTATCTCTTCAGCAATTAGAAGAATTGTCTTAGCTCATTTTCAGCTGACAACATCTTACTCAAGGGTCCTAGAGACAATCCTGACATTCCCTTTGAATTTTCTTAGCTCATTATACATTGCTTCTATTGTAAATTTTATCAGCTTTTGTGATTACCCTTGGAAAGTACCTATCCTCTCAATCAGAGGCATACAAGAAGTATCCTCAAATTGTCCAAATGCCAATTTAACACCCTTAAACATGTGAAATAAAGCATTATTTAGGTGTCTTAAACTTGGAAATAATGTGCCAGTCCAAAGCATTGTGGATAGATGATGGGCATTATTACCTTGACTACTGGGACCACCTAAAATTTTATTGTGTGCTTTTCCACTTCCTCTTTATATACAGGCACCNGTGATTAACACTTTTTTTTTTTTTGGTACATTCTTTGTTGTATCTCTTTGACAAATAAATAACTGGACCAGAAGAGTCCTTAAGGTGGTGAACTAAAGCACACAGCTCCAGGTACCACAATCAGAGTATTCTCTTAAATACTTTGCCATAGCTTTTATTTAAACAATGCTTTTACTCATGATCTGGAACCCTGTGAGCATATTCTTGTATGGATTTCAGACAGGAATAGCTTCTACTCCTCTTTCTCCTTCACTACTGCCTATTCCCATAAGAGTTTGCTTTTAGTCTTACTCTGGATAAGATGGCTAGACACAAATGGAAATCAGAACTCTAAAAAAAAAATGGAAATTAGTTTTGGTTTTTTGTTTAGTTCTTTTTGAGTTTTGGTTTGTTGGGGTTTTTTAAGACAGACCTTATAATTTGAGTATATTGTGATTTAATTTCATTGCACAGATGGAAGTGAAAAATTATTTTTTTGTGTGTTAAATGAGTCCAAATGAGTTTGTGAAGACATTAACCTTTCAGGAGAATGACAGTGATAATGAACATAGGAAAGATGTCAATATAAATATCTTCTTTGTGTTATCAAGACAGGCAAGGTACTGAATTGTTTGGTGTGTGGTTTTCTTCTGTCTGATGAAATCACAGATGTACTTATGAGAGCCTTTTAAACTCACAGGTAGAACAAACAAGAAGTCTGAACCACACCACAAATGTTTATTTATGTAAGACTATTGAAATAATTGTCTAGCAAATAGGGAAATGGATCATGGCTAAAAAATACAGGTGAGTCAATTTAGTAGCTTCCTGACACCAAAACCAGAGGTTTTATTCTTCACAAGGTTCTCTTGTGCATTTCTGGAAATTCTGCAACATTCTCACACCTCCTACATGCCAGCTCTTACACTTAAATCTGACGGTTGAGGAATGGAACAAACAGAGAGTAAATTAATTGCAGCAGCCCCACAGAATTTTTTTTTCCTATTTGGGTCAGAAAAAAATCATAGGATCAATAGAACAATTGGAAAAGTAGCAAGCAGAAGCAAACATGCTTGGCTGTTGTTGGAAGGCAACTTTAATGGCCGCAAGCTTGTATCTGAGAACAGTTATATGAAGATTAAGATGAACTCAGGATCTGATCTGGTAGCTCACATAAGATGTAATGCAATGCAAAAATACCCAGTTAATGTTTGAGATATGTGTAATAGAAAGAGACTTACTTGGAGGAGAAGCTGGCTTTTCAAGAAGAATCTCAAAATGAGTCTTGAGCTTGATGTATGTTTTTGAGTATTTAATTTTTCTCTCCAAGTGTAGGTAAAGCAAAACTTTGCAGAAATATTTAAGCATGAAGAAACTAGGTGAATTAAAATTACAACAGAAAAGGTGGCAGAGAGGATTAGGATGCTCTGGCTTAGACTAAGGTCCATCACAAGAATTAAGATAAATTTTTGGATGGTTAATCTATCTGCATCAACCATTAGAAAACGAGTCATTACCCATTTTAAGTCTGGCAGATAAAACTTTCATTTTGCTATATAGAAAAGTAGCACATGCTAACTATTTGGATGTAATTTATTTTAAGCAGCTCTTAATAAACAACTGTATTCTATTTTAAACTCTGTTTTTATATGTGTGCATTCAAAATATCTCAGGTTTTGTATGTTTGTATGTACAAAATATACAAGACAAAATCAAATACTCTGCTGTATATAACATTTATACTTTTTGTGTTGATGGCACAATTCATTTAGAGGCTCCTATTTCTGGTCTAATGCACTTTCTTTTCCACTCCACTGACTGCAGGTCTTTACTAAACCATACCACTCCTTCCTATGCAGTGTAGATCCAGGAATAGCATTGAGATTGTTATATGGCAAAGAACCTTCAATTTTTCACTTAAATCCAGTAGTTTAAAATTAGAAGCATCTAAATATTTCCTTGAAGCATTAATCTGAATAGGAACAGTATATGTAATTAGAACAGTCAAAAGAGTTTTGAATTTTCATGTGATTGATACACATTATTTGAACAAGAAGGAATTTTAGTTTCCCTATTAAACAGATGTAATTTTTTAAATTTGTTACTTTTGTTTCCAAATCTTTACTTGCTTGAAGCTAAGAGTGCCAGAGTATACCTTTATCAGGCTATTCTTTGAAATGATATCTTAGGATGTGATTTTTGCTTATCCTTAAATTACTACATATCAAGATTAATTCTGCTAGAGCTTAAAAAAAATAATAAAAAAGTGTAGTATAAACCTGTTACAAGGGAAATAAGTTTCTTGTTTCTTTCAGTTTTTTCTATGTGTTTCATTCTTGTGAACTAAGTCCTCAATTTTTTTTCTTCACCAAGATTTTTCTATCATTGTACAAAGCAATTTCTAGAGATACAAGTCTGAAGATTTCTCTTGACTTATAATTTTCTGTAATAAGTGCATATTATTATGACCAACAAACAAATAAATAAGAGAAGGAGGGTTACAGAACTCGTCATTTGATTTTCAAGTCCCATTTAAAGGAAAAAAAGAATATTAAATCAGACTCTAAATTATTAAAAAAGAACATTAAATCAGACTCTAGATTAATCCATTTTCATTTTTCCAATGTTATTGAGAATTGAAAAAGTTGGCAAATTTATTAGTTGTGTGTCTATGAACAAACACATTTAGAAACAAGAAATTGTACTAGAAGAATAAAATAAATATACAACCTTCACAAGGGGTCATAGCACTGTTCTAACCCATGAAGATCAAATCACATCAAATAATATTTTGCCAGGCTCTAAACAGAATAATATTGACCTAGAATTGATATGAACAAGGCCACAGCTTTTCATCTAGCAAAAGCCTGGGAAATAACCACATACTTGCGTTTTGGTTTTTTTTTTNATTTGAGTTTTCATGTGCCTTTTTTCAAGCTGAATTTTTCATTTTGACACACTGTAGTTAAGGAGTGGTTTTCATGTACTTTGGCCTGTTCAATATACATGGAGGAAGAGACTGTAAAAAATGCATTAAAATACTAAATGGATTATCCAGGTAGTGAAAACCTTTTGTTGTCAGTCTTACTCAGTAAATATAACCCCTCTCACATGCCTGTTCTTCAAAAAAAAAAAAAAAAAAAAAAACAAGGGGAAAAGGAAAAAAAAAAATTATTTATAGGAAATGCTTAANACATCAAATAATATTTTGCCAGGCTCTAAACAGAATAATATTGACCTAGAATTGATATGAACAAGGCCACAGCTTTTCATCTAGCAAAAGCCTGGGAAATAACCACATACTTGCGTTTTGGTTTTTTTTTTTTTTTTTATTGTGAATAATAATTAAATGGAGCAAACAGTCAAACAAACCAAATATCAAAACACCATTTACATTTGAGTTTTCATGTGCCTTTTTTCAAGCTGAATTTTTCATTTTGACACACTGTAGTTAAGGAGTGGTTTTCATGTACTTTGGCCTGTTCAATATACATGGAGGAAGAGACTGTAAAAAAATGCATTAAAATACTAAATGGATTATCCAGGTAGTGAAAACCTTTTGTTGTCAGTCTTACTCAGTAAATATAACCCCTCTCACATGCCTGTTCTTCAAAAAAAAAAAAAAAAAA